>JAHWFP010066677.1:735-33130 GCA_023313725.1 Lithobius niger
GGGGGGGGGGGGGTTGGAAGTTTTTGGTGGAGTCCTTCCAAAATTGTTTACTCCCCCCCCCCCCCCCCCTCAAAAATTCTGAGCGGTCCCTTAATAGCAGATTTGTAGCGGTAGTCGATTAACTGCCCTAGAACCAGGATTCGCTATTAAACCCACCTGGTGGCAGCAGTAACCATTATTGGAGATATAGTAAATAGCTCAGGCATCAGAGTTCCCTACTCCCTACGCCGGGCCTGTACAGAGCAGGCTCGTTTTCCGCGAAAGTAAAAACGGCCACCTAATTACTATAAAAACCGCTAGAAGAGTACACCAGATGGTGGTGCACGATTGAGAGCACCTTGGAACCAGTCTGCACTGCTACATAGGCCTACCCCCGGAGTATGTTTTACAACAATACATACATAATTGGTCAGTAAATGGTAAACCTTGTGCAATACTTAGGGATACTGGGTCAACTGATGATGTTATTGCTAGGGAACTGGTGTTACCCGAACAATTCACAGGTGAATTTACGCATTGCAAAAAATTCACTGAATGATCAAACCACTGTACATGCAATTGCGCGAGTGCAAGTAGACATGCTTTACGGTCCACTAATTACCGAAGCGCTTGTTACGGATCACATTGGTCCTCATTTTAATATGTTGCTTGGAGTGCCGTCTCAAACATTCTTAGAGAAAAAGGGTATGGAAGCTCCTACTCCCTTGTGGGATGCACGATCCCAAGCAAAGGAAGTGCTGAGTGCTCCCTCAGACCTTCCAATCACTCGTCCTAACTATAGGGAAATAATAGTTACAGAGAAAATGACTCCTCAAATGAGGAAAGTGAACAGAATGAGAATCTTGCTCATAAAAATGGTTTTTCTGCCCTAGGCAAGGAAAATATGGATGGTGTTATTCTAGGACCCCAGTCAGATGATTTTTCTAAACTTCTAGAAATTGACAAACTTAAATTCAAAGAGTTGCAAAAAAATTGTGTAACCTTAACTGGGTGTTGGAAGTCTGCTCAAATCGAGCCAGATAAGCAAGATGAAAATAAGCAGTTCTTTATAGAAAATGACTTATTATTTCGTAGGCCATTGAAAGCTTCAGCTAGGCCTAATGCAGACAAACAGTTGGTTATGCCTAAGGAGTGTAGAGACTTGGTGCTCAACACAGCTCATACAAATGCATGGGCAGGTCACCTTGGTCGTGCCAAGACAAAAGATAGAGTTCTTTCTAATTTCTATTGACCTTTAGTGTTTAAAGACATGAAACTTTTGTACAGTCATGCCTAACTTGTCAAAAAACCGGCAAAACGGGGCAGAAATTTCTAGCACCGTTGGTGTTGGTCCCGATGGATGGTGAGCCTTTTTCGAGGTACATAGTGGACATTGTAGGACCTATTAAACCCAAAAGTAAAGCGGGGTTTAAATATATTTTGTCACTACTTGATCCGGCCACTAAGGCACCGGAAGCTATTCCTCTAAAAACAGCTGATAGCCAGTCATTAGTAGACGCACTATTGGAAATATTTTCACGTCTTGGGTTCCCTTTTTCATTGCAGACAGATCTTGGATCTTGTTTTGTTAGTGAATTAACGACCTTATTATTGGAAAAATGTAGTATAAAGACAATTAACTCTTCAGTTAATCACCCGCAAAGTAACTCAGTAGAACGGTTCCATTGTACACTTAAAACCGTGTTACGAGCAGTATGTCACGAACACCCAGAAGACTGGGAACGATGTCTCCCAGGAGCCATGTTTGCGCTTCGCACCGCACCTCACGAGAGCACTGGCTTTGCTCCCGCTGAGCTCATCTATGGACGAAACCTAAAAGGACTCTTGGATCATTTAAAGAATCAGTGGATTGAACCAGATGTTCATCCGACTGTACCTGAAGACGTGTTGGATTTATTGCGTTTCAAGTTTGCACGCGAACTGGCAGTGCAAAACATGCAGAAAGGCCAGGCAAAAAATAAAACCTACTATGATTCTAAAGCTGTAGAAAGGAAGTTTAAAGAAGGGGATCAAGTTTTGATTTTAAAGCCTTCTAGAGCAAATAAACTAGATATTTATTGGGATGGTCCTTGTACTGTACTGAAACGTCTTTCAGATACAAATTATTTAGTCTCCAAAATCAGTGGCAGACAACAAGATACTGTGTATCACGTGAACCTCATGAAACCCTATATTCCTAGGGAAGGTTTATGCAATTATACTCATGCTGACGAAAAAGAAGCCCTTCACAAGGAATTCGTTTGGACCGGAAACCCCGGTGACGGCCCTTTAACTGGACCGGAAGCAATGAGTTTGTTCAAAATGATGAAGAATATAGTCGCCTGAGCCATTCCACCTCCAGGACTGCTGACTATCGAAAATTTGCAGAAATTTGTTGTTTTTCGTGTAATTGTGAAAATAAGCGTCGATTTAAGGTGATTTTTCAACTTTGAGTTTGTTCAAAAGAATAGGTGACATTTCTGAAGAACAGAAATTGGATTTATTGAATTTATTTCAAAAGGTTGAAGGAGTGAGTATTTTCTACACTCCCAGGTTGTACAGATTTAGTAACCCATGACATCAAACTGCTTGATGAAAAGGTGAAACCTAATAAGTATTACTGACTTGGCAAGTTTGAAAAAGACTTGATTGTTACTGAAGTTCAGAGAATTCTCGGACTTGGTCTGCTTAAAGAAACAGACTCCCCACACAGTAGTCCCATGATTATCGTTCAAAAAGAAGATGCTAAACCTAGACCGGTAGCAGATTACCGAAAATTAAATAACAATTCTGAAACACAAGATTACCCAATACCTAATATTGAAGAGTGCTTAGAGAAAGCTTTCAAGTGGAAGTACATCTCGATTTTTGACTTAAATAGAGGATTTTGGCAGGTAAAACTGACCCCACATGCCTTTAGAGTTGCAGCCATCACAACCCCTATTGGAAAATTTGAGCCCTTGATCATGAACATGGGGATGAAAAATGCCCTGTTCTGCCTTCCAGGATGGCACAGCTGTCGGAGCCGAAACTTGGCCACAACATCTCGAAATGTATTCATCTTTTTATCTGCTATAAAGAAAACAGGACTTACGGTAAATGCAACTAAGAGTCAAGTGGCTTGTCAGAAAGCTACCTTCTTGGGACATGAAGTAGGCGATGGTAGTCGTTCTCCTTCTGAAGTGAAAGTTTTAGCTGTGCAAAATTTTGCCAGACCCCAAACGAAAAAAGATGTTAGATCCTTTTTAGGATTAGTTGGTTATTATCAACGATATTTGCCCCGTTATGCTCAAATTTGTGCGTCTCTAACAGATGCTTTAAAGAAGGTCCAGACCCCATCTTGTGGGTTAACCTTAAACAGGAAGCCTTTGACACTCTCAAGAGAGCCCTCGTTTCTTATCCAGTGCTAAGAGCGCCCGATTTTGATCAACCTTACACGGTCCAGTGTGACTGTAGTGAGAAAGGAATGGGCGTGGTCCTTTCCCAGACTCTTAAACTTAAACTTAAACAAAATACACAACCAAAGCCAAGCTTTTATGGTTGGAAGAGCAGAGAATTCACTGCCTGGCAGAAAGTGTTTTGTCATAGGCTGCCTTCCAGCCATTGACAGATCTGGCTTCAATCACATCATGAGGAAGCCGGTTCCAGTGGTCAATCACTCGATGAGAAAAGAAGTGCTTCCCAACATTGGTGCTCACACGTGTGAGTAGTTAAAAAAAGTGTTATACTGAAACAAGCTCCGGCTCCACTTACGTATTCCGGTCACGTACGGGGGGGGGGGGGGGCCATAGGTCAAGGTCACCGAAAGAGTTGTATGAACGATAGTTATCTTTCAGTTTGTAACACTGTGTAGGTTGTGTCAGAGTGGCCGAGTGGTCTAAGGCATCAGATACAAGTTCTGATTCTCAAATGATCTGATCCTCAAATGAGGGCGTGAGTTCTAATCTCACCACTTGTAATGTTCTATTCCAGTGACCATTTGACTAGAATAAACATTATCGTTCAGGATGGCATAAGGGCAAACAATTGTATAAAACACTAATCAAGTATAAAATAGGTAGGCTAAATAATAAGCAAACATCCAATTATACTGGGCCTTTAATCAACGCTCCGCTGTACACAATATTGACCCCACATATGGCCAATTAAATCAGTGACAGATATTATGATTTGATTGTATGATTACAATGATCGACATGAGTCTAACGAATGGCATTACGGATGGATTAAGTCGAGCGGTAAACCTAATCGTTATTATATTCTCTTAGTTGAATTAAAGGAATCTCGGGTTAATTCAGTAGCGTACGGCTTGGTACTAGTTAAGCATAAACACAATTAGCTATCGCTAATCAATCGGAATACTTAGCTCCTTAATTCAAGCTTGAGTGCGGCCATGGGCCCACGGGTCGGCTGAGCGGCGAAGCCCCGTCGCTAGCTCGGCACGGCAATCTGCCTGGCGTACTTCTGGATTGCGGCCTTCGGAATTTGACTGGCGTGAACTAGTTAGCGTCTGGTAAGCTGCTGGTGATCGGATGATATCACGCATTCCGAGGTTCAGCTTAAATACTGTGGCGTTATCGGCCATGATCAATCCATTGTAGTATTGATTTATTATTGAAATGCTAAATATAGTAACATTTGGACAGCTTGGGCCCTTATCGTCAATTGGGACCTCTCCGCCTGTCAATCATTCTATTGTTGCGTTCGGGTTCATTAATTGTTCCCCGTACGCGGCACTTTGAAGGTATATGCCGCCATCCCGTGTGGGAGGGACTTATTGTTATTCCACGTAGTGATCGATCATGAGCGACGATCTTATCGTAATTAAATCTAGTTCTAGAAAGTCATTTAGCTTCTACGAAACTGTCGTAAATAATGTCAGCTGGTAATGCCATCTTTTAAACTCTAACAATAGGTGTAATTACACTTGTTCAGTCTCAAATGATCTTGCCGCCTCTCGGTCGTCTTTGAAGAAGGACTCCCAATTATAATTGCTCTCTGGAGTCGTTTTGATCTATCCGAATAAATATTCGGCTCATGCATTTAATAAATGTATGATATTATGCAGTTATGCATTTAATTAATTAATTGTATTGTCTCTGTTATGAATATTAATTAAGCCATTAATTATTCCCTACACACTGACACATCATTTAAACTTTTTTAGTCCATGTGTTATGTGTAACTCCTTTCAATTTTGTAAGAATAAACTGGATGGAATAATATTTCAACGTTAAATATCACGTAAACAGTAAATAAAAGCAATAAATAAACGACAAAAAACATGAATATAAATACAATCAATATTTATTCATATATATATATATATTGATACAATATTTTACATGTTTCAATGCTTCTTTAAAAAAGCGATCGGTAAGCTGATTGTTACAATCGAATCCACGACCACATCCAGAACCATGGAGAGCTGTTTCAGGGAAAATATTTGCTAGTTCAGATAAGGCAATTGTTCCACTTGGATAGCGCCTTATGGAGGGACAGTTTGGATTTAGTGTCTTGTAATACACTGTAGGTTTATCAGTTATACTCCAGGAAAAAAATTTCCAATCACAATAGGAACAAACAACACAATCGTTGTCATCTCGTGTTGCACGGAAAAATCCTGCTTTGGCCATGTTGTGCGCTGATTGTTCACCGTCCATAGACCAATTATCAACAAAAGTCTTTTCTCGTCCAGTAGTAGTAAACAGATTCATAGAATCCGTGCTGTACATCAAACCGCTCCTCATTGTTCGAACATGTGTAACTGAATACAACACTGTGGGGTGATGTAGTCTTTATTATAAAGTACTGTAGTGTCTGTAAGGTAATGTAAGAATGCCGCAGGGCAAGATGAATCTCTTATCATCGTATGCTGTTAAACAAAGTTTTCTTTGTTCGATGGTAAACAACAAGTGATCCTAACTTCTAATGTTTGTCATTGAATAGGAAAAGCATTCATGTTCATGTAAACAACGTAAGTAATCATTGCTAGTTACGTGGTTCCGTAAAACAGATTTCTTTATCCCTTTTCCAACCTTCTTTAATGTACTGTTATACTCTATCATATACATTTTTTATTTCAATCCAACAAACCTAGAAATTGGTATGGATGCAGTTTCATCTTTCATTTTTCCAGGAACTTTTTTATTTTTGTTGGAAAATAAAAAATGATTAGTTGGGTAATTGCTCATGTCAAACAAGTGATGCGATTCAGCCATGTCTCGATACAAATCATTTGTAAATACATGATAGATGAACGAATCGGTATCTGTTGTTAATAATTTACAATTATCACCATATTTTGGAATGATGTAATCATAATGGAATTCAAACATAGACAATTTAGATAGGTCTAATACAGCAAATTTTAAGTGAACTGGCTTGTTTAATATTGCAGTCTAAACAAACCTAATTTGTCAGTTAATGGATTGAAGTATGTGACCGATGGTTTGGCTAATAATTTTCTCGTTCTAGCTAAAGTTGTTGTCAATTTGATCGAGACATGTTTACGCACGTTCTCAAGACTCTTTCCGTAAATACTGTTGTTCGCCAGTTTAAAATTATCTCGTTCACATTCAGTCGCAGCCTGCTGTCATTTTTCAGTGTTAAATTCGATAAACGGTTTCAACCAAGCTTTTTGTTTGAAAGTCATGACTCTGTATTTTCTTAAGCACCAAACCGTGCGAGAGATAGAATTGCACATTTTTGTAGTGACAAACGTAGTTTTTCCGCGGAAAAAAGTGTGAAACTAATTTTTTAGAGGAATTTGGTAATTTAAATAGTGCATGTAGTTCTTTGTTGTAAGGTGACAACATTTCGTAAGTTATTGTCAGATTTTCTGGTGCTAAGGGATAATCCGAATGTTTATCGTGTAAATATTCCGGATAATTCAAATCTACCTCGAAAATATATCCAGTATCATTTTCGGTTATATTTGTCACGTCGAGCATAGCTATTTCTGCAGCCGGTAACCAACGAAAACCTGAGTATGGTAAAGCTTGTATCAAGCAAAAACCGTACAAATTATTTTTATCCAAATACTCTATGTATGACGTAGTTGTATCAGGGTTATAATTTGACAGGTAAGGATTGTTAGCTTCTGCGTAACGATTCGATACTGTGGAGACACCACCACGTACCCCACGTTCAAACATCATGTACATATCAATATCTGTTATTAACTCGAGTTTTTCACCGGTTAATTTCAAAGCTGCATCCCAAGACAAACCTGGAAGACTAAAGTAATGGACAGGGTCTAGTCCGTAATATTTCAAGCACATGGTACGATAAGCCTGAAAAATGTCACTCAGGAGCACCACATCAGTTAATAAATAGTAATCGTGATAATCACCTAATGTTTGACAATTCAGCAAATTCCACACCTGTTGTGCGTAGGCATATTCTTCATCCGTGATGTCACTGCCTGTTAAAGTAGAATAAAATGACTCCTTCGGTGGAAGTTGTTGTTCGTCAAACTTGGAAAATGAATCAAAATACTCGTATGGATATTGTCCCTTACGGGTGAGATCTTTGTATGTAACAGGAAAAATGGTTTTCATTAAAGGAAATTCTGACACAGTTTTAACTAATGTGTCCAACGAGGCAGACAGGAACTGATATGAGTCTAAAAATAATAAATTTCTCACTTTTAAGGATAGATACCGTACGGTGTTCTTTGGAATAATTTTCACAGATTTGTCACCAAAATATGACAAAGCGCGTACAATTAGATGTAAATCGTAGGAACTCAGGTTATGGAATAGAATTGGTAGTGTCGATTTATATTTATACAACAAATTACAACGGTGCTGCGCTGCTCCTCTGTATAAGCCAGAAATATGATCGTGGTCACGTACACGTATATCGTGAAGACTAAATGATCTATTGCAAATATAACAATGTGTAGCTGCTCTGAAACTTCTTTCATCATCGCTCGTGTAAACCATAGGAGCAATTACAGATAATTTAGATACAATTTCTGCCTGAACAACTAAAAGGCATTCAAAGAGTTTTTCCACACAATCTTCTCCCCTATAGACCTTATATGAATGAACTTGTCCATTGTTATCAACAACGATGTAAGCAAATCCGCAGGGTACGTGCGTTTCTAATTTTTGAACATACGAAGAATTAGGATCAGGTTGACAAGTACTGTGTTTAGGTAATATACATTTAAAGTCTGCAAATACAACATAAGGCGCTGGTAATTGCTTATCGTGATGGCTGAATTCCATCGTATCTTTATCGGGCATTTCTAGTCTTTGCAATTTGTTTTGTTTGCAAAGTAGTTCATGCTGTTGTAATTTTTCTTTAGTATGTAAAGGACAAATACAGTACTGACAAACGTATCGGGTCGTATTACTGTGGGTGAGTCGATTAAAATTTCTAATCAAACAGTAATGCTTATTATGTAACAATAACAACCTAACAACCCGATGTGATTCTAAATTGCTAATACGCAACGGGAAAATAGCTTTGCTCTCATAACCATAAATGCTAACTGCGATGTTATTTTGTTTTTCAAAACGATTTACTTCAGCGAGTGGTGTGGGAAAACTGATTCCATCGAGATTTAATGTTCCCAAGAACCTTTCATAGTGCTTGTAACGTGAGGGATTATCATTGACACGATAGAATTCAGCCAATACAGAATAAACAAAACAACGGTTATCGTGACAATCTATGTTCAACAAGGCATGTTTATTAATTAAATAATCATCTAAACGATAACTGCAACCACCAGCGAGAGGAACGTATTGACCAAAATGGATATCACATTTATCGATGGAAACTATTACCCATCCTGATCCATTTTTCTGATATGATTCGAAGCTATTTAAAATTTTTGTTACAGCAGTATTGATAGCATTATTAAAATCTAAAACAGATAAAACAACAATAGGTGTACTGCATAAATAGACAGTGGTAGTTTTTTTTCGACGGGTGTTTCTTTAACTAAAGTAAGATGAAGACACATCATAAACTTAAATTGTAACGTCGTTGCACATGAACGAAAAGTTGTAAAATATGGGCTCTGATCATATCGAAGTAAGTTCGTATGTCGATAGTATCTTCCTGTTGCGCGTAGAAATATCTCTGGAAAAAGTTTTGGAATGCACTCTCTTCTAGAATGAATGGAGATGGTGGTGGTGATGACGGTGGTGGTGGTGGTGATGGTGGTATCGCACGGTGGGTAGAGTTATTATGTTCACGTAAACCTCTTAAGGTCGAAAAGGAAACATTACATGTAGAGCAATCGAATGTGCGTTTCTTCCGTTGGATTGATAAATGAAACGCACCTTCGTCCGGATGGTGCTTCCTTTTATGTCGATATAAATTTTTTGCATAAACGTAACTGTTCCCACAGATTTCACATAGAAAAGGATATTTCTAAAAGAAATAAAAAGATCAGATTAGTAGATCGACCACTGTACCCAGTATTTGTAGATCTCATCCTTTACGTAATTGAAATATATAGGTTGAATGAAAAAACCACATATTTTCCATGATTAGTCCTTTTCCTTAAACGGTTAACAATTTATGTAGGTGTAACAGTAATTGAAATAAATAGACTGAATAAAAAAAATCACATTTTATTCACGTAATTATATACATATTTTTCAGGGTTAGACATTTCTCTTATATGGTTAACAATTCGTGTAGGTGTAGAACCTTTACATCGCTCAGTAATATAATAGATACAAAAAATGGCCACAGACTGTAGTTCCAAATTTAAAGGTAAACGATTAAACCACCACCGCTTTTTACACTTATTCAAATAATCGTTAAGTCTTATTGACGGGCGGTAAACCCAAGGGGTCGAAATATTCTCCGCATCCAACGACGATCCAGTGAAGTCCACTGTGTAAATCTGGAGATATATTCATCACGATCCACCGTCGTCTTGGTATCTTTTTTTAATTTTAGATTTACCCCTTTTCATACGTTTACCTCCATTACTTTTTGACTTTCTCTTTTTTGCACGTTCACTTCCAGTCTGCTGTATTTTATCGTGTATGTCAGTCAAAATGTCGTGACCAGCTTCTTTAACTCTCTCTTTAGCGGATTCTTTTACGGCCTGCCCAGCTAGGAAGTCACCGAGAATACTCCCACCCGTAGACACAGCTTTGCGTCCTAAGTATTTTCCAATTTTTTTTAATATGGGAACTGCCATGCGAAAAAAAGGCATGGCCACACGACTCGCCGCAGAAAAAAAGTTCCCTAATCCGCCATGTCCTGACTGGACTCTCCTCCCATAAAATATGGGGATTTCCCCCCCCCCCCCCCGCCACTCTGTCCCACGTAATGGTTAGAATATTTACAACAATACTTCATGATGAAACATTTATAGCTTAGAATGAACGCACGGGGCTATTTATAGGAACCATGGTTCACATTATTTTTTAATAATTACGTTTCGGACGAAAATGTTAGATAGCTACCACGCGCGAGTATGAACCAAACGGTACCCGGGTTCCATCGTCAGTACGTATATCTATTTCTACATATTGAAAAGAAGTATGTAATAAATGCAGATAATGTATTCTAAAAAACGTTTGTTTGGTCACTAGCATCATTCATCACATTTACTATACGTAATAGCTGCAATCTGCTATCACCTACCAACTGTGGAGCTACAATGTCACTGTACACATATAACGTCTGTATGGAATTGCTGGTAATCTCTTTAACCGGTGTTGTGATCACCGTATGTTCGATTACATTAGCTTTCCACGGAAATTGTTCTGATTTGAAACCTAATCTCTGTGCCAGTCTCCAGTTTACAACGAGTCGTACATAATATTGACGAGTAACATCATTAGCAATTGTGTATCTTTTGTATGTCTTATTGTATAGTATAGCAGGCAAATCAGCGCTACCTTTGAAAGGACTATCCGCTGCCAATTCAGTTTTATATTTTCTTAGCTCCTTGTTAATTGTATCTACCAATTGTTTTAAGCTGTCGTATCTTTTTCCACTTTCCGTAGCTGTCAATTCATGTTCAGTATTCTGCACTTCGGTAATACTTTTATTTGCGTTAATTTTATAAAATTGTAAAAGTAGTTGATCTTCCTCCCTTCCTTCCGGTGAAATGACTAATGCATCTTGACTAAAGCTGTTAGAAAAGGTTATCTGTGCCAGGCCTACCTCGTAATTCTCGTGTAAATGTAATGGTTCCGACAATTTAGTTGTATAATTTTGTAAAGTATTATTTGGGAATACATCCATGCTACTATTAGAAGGCAACGTTAACCAGATTCCTCGCTCATGTTGTCAAATCTACTATGTCACTGGTCCAACTGGCTTGACTCTTCGGGTATCCTTTCCATTTAATGAGATATTCAATTTTTCCACCACGTTTGCGTTGCTTCAGAATCTTTTCAACCTTATATAGTCTATCGGGCTTGCTAATTACTTTTTGTAATTCTTGTTTATAAAAACTACCTAAAATTGGTTTATTTTCTAAATCGACTACTAAATACATAGGTATTTTTTGGTTTTTTTTTCTCCACTGATTTTAAATTCCTAGTCCGTCCAGTTTGGACGATAACCCTTTTCAAAAACACCTTTAAGTTTGGATAATTTAACCAAATCACCTATTTTAAATCCTTTTCCGTATAAATTACGGTAAACCAATTTTTCATTTTTTTTGGTGATATCTATGGATCGCATTTTAATATATCGATGATACGAAGATTCATAGGCATTGATAATGTCTGGAAGTACATCTATGTAACGGTTACTATTGCGGGAATGTAGGTATTTGTGAATCCTTTGTCTTAGTGTTTTAAAAATTTTTTTCATTTATAGCTGCCTTTGTCTCAGTGTTTTTTTTAGTAAAATGCTTTATGTTGTACTTTTTAAAAACGTTCTGGACGTGCTTAGAGGTGAATTCAAGTCCCATATCCAAAAAAATAAATTCTGGTTTTGTTTCCTTAAAAATAGATTCAAATGCTTTACCGATTGTAACAGCATCTTTTTTCTTCACTGGTTTAAAATGAACTCTCTTAGTAAAATTATCTATGGCTACTAATAAAAAAATTATATTATCATTAAATCTAGCTAAAGAATGAACATCCATCAAGTCCACACTACATATTTTGTTTATACCTTTAACTAATATAGGATTGCGTTTAAATCGTCGAATAACAGGCTTGAACAAAGTATAAGTTTCCTGCGATGATAAAAAATCTTTAATTTGTTTTAACGTTACTTTTATTCCCCTTTTTTTTTTTAGCTTCCCTATGCAATCTGTCTACCCCACCTAACCCACCTGGTGAAGCTGGGTCAAAATATATTTCTTGTAATCGTTTTTCAATAGAAGTCGTCATTCCACAGTTTAGATATGTCAGAGAGAGAAATGTCTAGCTTGTCTTTTTCTTTTTCAGATAACGCTTGACCTTCTTCTTCTTCTTTTTCTTTCTCTATTTCGGCTAAGTTTTCGGTCACCAGTGACGCAGTCGGGCTTGACCATTTTTATATCGTTCCATTTTTTTTTTCACATTTCGTTGGTGTTGTTGTAAGATTGCTTTACGTTTTTGGAGGGGTTGTCCATGTTGTAATGAACGACGACCCGAATTTTTTCTTATTACTTTTGAAATAAAAGTCCAGCCGGGCTCCTTTTTCATCATGGTGCGATGATGTTTACTTTCCGTCAGAGCTCCGTGTACGAGCCTGCCTACGTCACTATCTTCTACGACATTTTGCATATGTATCAAACGACCTCCGAGTCCCACTGAACTCTACCACTACGTAAAATTCTCTCGAAACGTTTTTTATATTTTGGCATGATACCACTCACTAAGTCTTCTATCGGTTTCGGTTGTTTAACATAAGTAGGTGGTGCATCAGCAGCAGCGGCGACTTGCAACATTGTTCTCGGTGCGGGGATGGGAGGAACCCTCGGTGTTCTCGGTACTGGAGTGGGAAGAACCTTCGGTGTTGGGATGGGAGGGGTATGGACGGGCATCCCCGGTGTTCTCGGTGCGGGGGTGGGAGGAACCCCTGGTGCAGGGGCCCCAGGTGTCCCTGGCCTCGGTGTGGGGGTGGGAACCCCGGGGACCCCTAGGAGTCCCTGGGGTGGGGCGTGGTGTGTCGGAGCTTTAATCATAACTTTTACCGGTTCATCTACCCATTCGGCATCGTAACGTAGGTATCGATTGAGCAATTGGTTATACAATTTCATTTTGGTGTCGTCATCCAATCCATCGTTTTGCATCAATTGACTCATTTCGTTTTCCATGTACTTAAGGGGTGCTACGTAAGGTGACTTGTCCCGTGTAGTTGGTGGTTGGGACGAAATGAACATTTTTTTAAACATTTTTTTGGTTCCTTAGCCACTCAGCAATCCCGTTATCTCACCTATAATGGGCGGAATAAATGCGCCTAGGAACGGAAGACCACCCTTCTGTATAAGTTTTTGCTTGGCCTTTCGGTTATGATTTCTTGCAGCTAAATATTTCACCTGCCTTTTGTAACGACGTAGTTTAGCTTTCTGGCCGGGGCTTATTTTTACACGGCCCTTTAAAGTATTAAGGGCTGCTAGAGATAGAACATCCACTAGCTCCGGGCAATTCAACAAAGCGCACTTGACGTTTTTTTTTAACTCTTTTACTTGTCAGTAGATGCAGAACCGGTAGAAAATCTTTAACTCTATAAGTTTTCATTCTCTACAAATAGTATGGATGGGTCTTGGAAAATGTTAGACCTAAATCTTAAAATACTCGGTGTTTAAATACTCGGTCTAAAAGTAAATAAGAATAGGGCTCAACTGTAGCTGACTTATAAACCTTTCCCCGCAAATTCTAATTGTCCAAATTTTATTTGTTTGTAATCTCGTACAGTTTTCATTAATATTAAATAATGCGCCTGGAGACTGAGTGCTCTTAATTGTTTATCGTATAAATTATGCGCAACAATTACTACACTTATACCCCTTATCACGAGCTGTACTTTGGAGTAAATCATCAATCAATAATAAAGTATTAGGTTGTAATGAACTGTACAAGTCTTCGCTCAGCCCGTAATGAAACGTAATTGGAACTGGCGAAGTTATTTTTAAAGTTTCATAAATAAGTTGTTCCTCAGCATAACAAAAAACAATTCTTTCGGGTGGAGGGAATATAATATTTTGTGAATTTTCTATTAAACTTTTTATCCAGTGTGTTTTTCCTGAAGAAGTTGATCCGACTACTAAAACGATGCAAGGGTGCTTCAGTCGAACGTCCATTTCTATAAACGCTGAAACTGATCTCATCCCTCTATTTATAGTAGTATGCCCCCCCCCCCCCCAGCAAAGAATCAGCACAAGATGTTTCATAATTTAAGAAGCTGGAAGTGATCTGATCCCTGTTTTTATTGTGTTATGCCCCCCCCCCCCAACAAATAAACACATGTTTCATCATTTCATAAAAGTTGTTTATTCAGGTTATAGTAATACAAAATTAATCATTTAGTTCTTTGTTAACAATGCTTATACAACAGACAGTAATTAATCATGAGTTTCTTTGCTAGCTAACAATGCTTTTACATAGGGAAAGTATGCAGCGAATCGTACGATAAATGGATCCGTGAGTTCGTAGTGTTTTTCATCATGAGTTTGAATCCATACTGGTAACAGACTCTCGAACGGTAGGATTGCTTTATCAGTCTGTGTTAAATCCTCGAGCACTTGATTATCCATCGTCAGGAGATGCTTGAGCCAGTTGACACGCTTGCACTTTGAGTTCAATGTCTTTATAACCAGTGATTTGTCATTGCGATTTGCGAGTGCAGTAATGCATAGCCCACGAATGACATCATCTGTTACAGGTGTTTTGAAACGAACAAAAGCACAAACCTCTTTTAAATTCTGCGCAACGCACGACGAAACTATCTGATACTTGGCACTAAATAGCACTAATGTATTGTAAAGGCTTCCTTTTTCAAACTGTGAGTGTTTGGATGGGAACTTGATTGCATAGCACATACTTTTGCTCGGATCGATGTCTTCGGATTTCTTTGTCTTCAATGCACGTCGAATGGCGCTCATATCCTTGCCCATCTTCACGTCTTGAAAACACAACACAATGTGATCAATAGTTCACCAACATCCAGTAAAAATACTGTCCCGCTTTGTAAAACGAACACTGGTCACGATTATGCATAACACAAAACGGATACACGTCACGTTTTTCTCCTTTTTTTTTCAGTTGCTTTTCGCATTCGAAATCATTCAAATCAATCACTTTACTGATGTTGCATCGATTCAACAATACGTCTTTTAACTTATGGTCACCTTTCACCGCAAAAATGGGTTTACCCATTTGTAAATAAAGCTTTTTTATGCAAGTTAATACTTCGTCAAGAGTATAGTCACATGAAAAATTCTCATACCGAATACCGTGTATATTTTCTGTGCAAAAATTAACGTTAAATCTTTCCTTACTAAAGATCGGCATTAAAAGCGTTTGATGGCAGCGTCCATTTTTTAACACACAAAAGGTGTATTAAATTTACACAGCGTGTGTAATTGGGCCATCATTTACAACAGTTTGCAAGTGAATGAAATGATTAATTTCATCTTCTGCATCACACAATGTATGAAACTGATGGAGTGAGAGTGACATGCATGTGGTTTTATCTCCCTCTCGAATAAAAACGATGCGTTTAACGTCGTTTTCCACTGCCAGGGTAACTGCAAAATTACGATCGAGATGAAGTGTTTTTGACTTGTCGCTGGTATCGACGATCGCTTGTAAGGATTTGGAATTTTGAAGGAATGCTGTGAACTCCGTAGCCTTTATAGCGACGCCTTTGCTGGTTGGAAAATAACGGATTTTATCTTCTCCATAAAATCGAATGTGCACATAGCACGAATTTTTAAAACGGTTTACCACACAGAACAAGTTTTCACCTAAACTGACCGAGTTTTCCGGTTTCAGGGGAAAATCTCCTACATAACAATCCATATCCCTTACCGTTGTTTTGAGAGTGGTTGGGTATTTTTGTTTTGCCTAAAAGAGGGTAAAAAAAACCTATATTAAAAACCTTTACTTCTAAAGCTATAACTTATTTTTGAAGTATTTTACCCTTTATTCCTACCCACTATGCAGTGAAGCAACAATTGTAGTTGGTTACTTCACTTAAAAGCAACAAATGTACTTTAACCACTCAGAACTTACCGTTTGGTTTTCCTTGTCGCCTCGAAGTTGCAATTGGTCGGCGGTTGCAGTGTGTGTTTTCCCAACAGCCAATCCTGTGCCTTTTATACTCTCGGTGAATCCTGGCACGTGACTTTCCAAGCGACATCCGTGAATTATTACCTTGTTTACCAAGGAAAAATCGTGACTTGCGATTGGAGAACAAGTCGCCCACAAAACAGGTTTGCATTGGTGGCTGAGAGGAAAAATGCCTACTGGCAGGTGATTTATGTGTCTATTATAAGTGGCTAGATCCTGTTAGCTGAAGGACAAACACACCTACACTATAAGTTTATTGGTCTAGGTAACCCAACCTTGTAGAGACACAACCTGATACGCTACATGAATTATTCAGTTGTTTTTATGTCTAGCTTACTCAGAAATCGTGACTTTGGTTGTCTGTTTAGTGGTGTTAACGTGACCAGTTTCCAAACACGAATTGCTAGACTGAAAGAGTTCAAGGTTGACTAGCTAACAGTTCTCTTATGCAATAGCGCACAAGGTTAACTAGTTTTGTACAAAGTCGGAGTTGCGAACTTAGACCAGCATAATTTTCGTTCCACATCATTTCGTTAGGTTATTTAAATTATAGACAACCGAAAGTTCATTTAAAATGGAAATATACAACATACAATGTAAAAAAGGGTGGATAAACTTTATTTCAGATACTTAGGTTTATTTATGTACAATTTTGAAAAAAAAACTGTTAAAATCAGTTCAGTTGAGTAATAGCTTTGGGATGGTCTGAAACGTGAATGCTTAGTGAAAGTCACGGCCAAACGATGTATTGTTTGTGTGATCCTAATTTACGTTCATAACATTTCGTTAGGTTAATTAAAAGATAGACAGATAAAAGTTGATTTAAATAAAAAATATGAAACTTTCAATATAAAAAAGGGTGGATAAGCTTTATTTTAGGAACATAAGTTTATTTAGACAAATCTTTGAAGAAATTACTATTAATGTCATATCCGTTTGAGTGATGGTTTTGTGTACGTCTGAAACGTGCATCTCCAGACAAAAAAAAACGTGAAGGAATGTAGACATCCTACTTATTTGTCCTTCAGATAAAGTAGTCTAATTTTCGTTCATATCATTTCGTTAAGATAATTAAATTATAGACTTATAAAAATTGATTTAAATAAATATTATGAAACTTTCAGTGTAAAAAATGGTGGATAAGCTTTATTTTAAGAACTTAAGTTTATTTAATTAAATTTTTGAAGAAAAAACAATTAAAATCAAATCTGTTTGAGTAATGGTTTTGTGTACGTCTGAAACCTGCACCACCAGACAGAAAAAACGTGAAGGAATGCAGATATCCGTCTTATTTGTCCTTCAGATACAGTATAAAAGCACAGGCTGAAAATTTTAGGAAAGCAGACTCCAGGCAAACATCATACGTAGGCTACAATGCGTTTCCCGCAAAAACGTCGCTATGTGTCCAGTGATGAAGATACAGATTTGGAAGAATTAGGCGATGAGATGTTGAACGAAGTACAAAGGTCAACGAATCCTGAACTTACAAGGACAGAACAAGCAGAGGAAGTTATATTCCGAAAACATACTTATGGCACTAAACAACCTGCAGTGCGCAAGAATATTAATCAATCGAGAAATTGACAGAAAGAAGAAGCAGAAAACTCACGGTGGTATAGATTCATGCGTACAAACGGACTTGTCTATTCCATCAACAAGTCGCATATTGACGTTGGTTAGTTTGAGTGTTGACCAACAAGAAGAACAACAGAAACAAGAACAACAGCAACAAAATAATTCCTTCAGCCCTGCATCACCCGATGAGGAGTCCTCAGTCCAAGAAGAACAACAACAACAACAACAACAAAATAATTCCTTCAGCCCTGCATCACCAGTTCAAGAAGAAAAAGAAGAAGAAGAACAACAACAACAACAACAAAATAATTCCTTCAGCCCAACATCACCCGATGAGGACACGTCATCCGATGTTGTGATCATCGAACAGACAGAAGAAAAATGAAGACTTTTATTTTTTTAAATAAATATCCACCCTCATCCCTACTCCTCCCTACTTTTCTCAAACCATCGTTTTCTTCCTCCGAAGCTGTGATTGGTTTGTAGGTAGCTAATCACGCTCCGGAGTTGGCGATGGAGTAAACGGAGCTTAAAACAATCTAAAAACTCTAGTGAAACTCGTTAAACGAACGATGACGTACGAAAAATCTGACTGTCTGTGGTACAACTTTTAAAACTTTACTTACTTTCGTTTACGGAACGCGATTTTCGTTTTTAATCAAAAGCTATAAGTGTTAAAACTTTAGAGGTTGTAGTCGTATTGTATACCGACAAGCCCACATTATGTTGCACTCGATCGGCAAGTTCCGACGCAGCTATTGGCTGACGCGAACGATGGTGCTGTCCATTGCTACGCAATGCATTTCAGAGTTGACGATTGGCGGGACTTCTTTCCTGCCGCTATCGTTGCTACGCAACGCTCATTACGAAGTCAACAATGGGCGGGGCTACAGAGTGACGCTGGCTTGCTGACGTGTTAGTTCAGTTTAAGTTAAGTTCAGAAATACAATTAACTGTAGATGGAAAGGTGCCTGTAGTAGGCTTAGTACATTTTTTGGGGGGTTTGGTTGTTTAGTACAACTTCTTTTAGGACACTAAATTTAATTTAATTTATTTTAAATTTAACAATTTGAAATTTAAACTTAAAAATGTAACAATGTGTTTATTTAATTATGAATGTTGTCTTGAATTCTTGTGTCTTAGCTATTCTTAGCTTTCTGCTGGTTTTCACACTAAAATTTCAAAAAATATTACATGGTTAGATTTCTAGATTGTTTATTTATTGGATGGGGTAAGGTATAGAGCTTTATTAAAATAAAATTGTACATGTTTATTTCGTGAGTTCGTCTGCTGTACTGGTTTTACGCAGACCAGCGCGCGTTGTTTTTAGCATTATAGATGTAATCCGCTTGACGGACATGGGACGTGTTGTTGCTGTTGGTAATTTTCGACGAAATGTAGTAAATTCCGTCACATCATGTATGTACGGTACAGTTGATGCCACTGGTGGCACCGACGTTGAAGGGCGTGGCACCATGTATCCACCGTCATCGTCTATGTTCCGTGTTGGAAGAGGAGGCGGTGGTGGTAAAGCTTGAGTGGATAACGGCCGTAATTCAATATCGTCACGGCCGATCCCATCACCTCTGGGCATGATGCATTCGTATACGTTTTCTTGATGTCGGAATGGTCCATGTATCCCCAAGAAAAAAACCACAAGGTAAATGTGTGGAATAAACATTATTACTCCAATCACGATTCTGCACAACCAGTTGAACACGACGGAAGCCAAGGTCAAAGTGATACAGCTGTATAACATGCAATTCACGGTTAGTACATGTTTACTTATAAACCCATTCATTTTATTGGTCAAATCAATCTATGTGAATGTTCCCAATTAAACATAAACGATTCTTATTGTTTTGAGAGACTACACTTCTTCTACATTACTTTGTTATGCGAACCGTGGTAGTGAAATGTAATGTTATGACGTGGCAACGCAGCTGCACTGAGAACTAAATTTCCATTATGGTAACACAGCTGCACTAAGAAGTAACTTCTCATTAGTACGGTCACAGGATGGCTGTTGTTTAGGTGTATTCAGATAACTATTTTGAGAGCCACTTGAGAATTCATTCTGCCAACTTTAGTTGCGTCCTTGATAAGTGCCATTTGACCTTCTCCCCGTCTATACAGTACGTAACTATTTAGCTCACACAAAACCGACCATTTAGCATTCTACAAAACCGCTTGTGACGCATACTGACACGAATTAATTGGTTCCTGCGTACATCATCAAGACATGTTCAGTCTGTATACAGAATACTTATTTTGAGAGCTATGTTGTGTGAATCAAGACAATCATAGGTTATCATACTGTTTGCGAATGTCGGCTTTATAGTTTTTATCCTTGAAAGTTGCTATACGAGCTGCTGAGTTGTAGCACACCGTATATACAGTCGTGACCTGTTGTGTTTGCTTGAGGTGACTTTTACATGACTAGCTTCTAAACGTGAAAGATATACTGAAACAACTCTTTCGGTGTCCTTGACCTATGACCCCCCTCGTACGTGACCGGAATACGTAAGTGGAGCCGGAGCTTGTTTTAGTATAACACTTTTTTTTACTACTCGTGTGTGTTGCAACTTGAGGCGGTGTCCATGAGTGCCAATGGAGGGGGCCAAGGTGAAGAACCCTTTAGCCTCGGCACAGTCAATCCCACTCAGAATTTTGTAGGTGTGAAGTAGGTCACCTCTGATGCGGCGGTCGTAAAGGCTCGTAAGACCGAGCTCCCTGAGCCTCGCATCGTATGAAAGTGCACGCAGTCGTGGAACAAGCTTGGTGGCGCGCCTCTGAATGCGCTCAAGGAGCTGCTGGTCTTTAATAAGTTGAAGGCTCCACACCTGGATGCAGTATTCAAGGTGAGGCCTGATGTATGAAGTGTAAAGTGTTTTACGGGAGGTGGTAGTGAAGAAGGAAAAATGCTTCTTGATGCGGCCAAGCAGCATATTAGCACGTCGGGCAGCAATAGCACATTGCCTGGTGACCTTCAGATTTGAGGTAAACGTTACGCCAAGGGATTTGGCCTCACGGACTTCAGGGAGCTGCTCAGTTCCAAGAAAATAGGTAGCATGGAGGTTGTTGGGACCAACATGAAGCACTTCACACTTGTTAGCATTGAACTTCATGCCATTGTACAGGGCCCAGTTACTGATCTGATTAAGATCATCTTGGATTATGTCACAATCTTCAGCGTGAGGGGTTTTCTTGAACAATTTGTCATCATCAACGAAGAGACTACATTTGGTCATTACAAGACCATGACTACCAGGTAAAATACAAACCCGGTAAGGAACATTTGAACGCAGATGCTCTTAGTAGGTATTTTGCTTAAATTTGAAGTTTAGTTAAATTTAACTTTTTCTGAAATGTTTAAAAGTTAAGGCTAGTGAGATTTTAATTGCTCATCTTTAGGTATGCTGAAAGTACAACCTTGAAGGGACTTTCGTTTTATCCCCGTTTTGGAAGTCTGGATCTCCAATCGATGATGCTGAAGGTTTCATTTATGAGATCCCAGCCAGCAGCACTAAAGTTGTGCCGAGGGGAGTATCTCCACCTCTAGCGCGGGTCGGCAGTCTAATGTGCTGAGTCAGGAAATGATCATTGACAACTTGTAGGAGGCGGGTGGCAGCATCATCATTAGAATAGTACAAGTCCCAATCAATGCTGGAACAGTTGAAATCGCCGCAGATTATGGTCCTATTAGGGTTAATGCGAAGTTCCTGGTGGAGCATATCAAGAAAGCAGTCAAACGCTGGCAAATCATTGCCAAACAGAGTGCCATTATAGACACAGCCGATGGTGTGCGTTTCACCGTGAAGCATAAAATTGCACCAAACTGCTTCCCAATTGTTGGTATGACTGGAAAAGGTAGATCGGAGTGTGGGCTGGAGAGCATTACAAACACTAATGGTGACTCCACCCTTCCGCCGAGTGGAACGATCAGCCCGAAACGTCGTGAAATCGGATAGGAAGTCAAAATCGTCACAAGACTCAGGCTTATAATGAGTTTCGCTGATGCAAATTATATCGGCATAAATATCAGACTGCACGGTGAAAAATTCATGATGTTTGCTAGACAATCCCTCAGCATTAGTGTATATAAAAGAGAGTTGTGTATGGTCATTGTGGCTAGTATGGCGCACGGTAACATCGCGGCTTTGGCACGGGACACTGGGGGAATGGGATGGGTAATCAAGAATTGGATGGGCAATAGGTTGGTGGTTGGTTGGGCGTCAGGGGGAAGGATCGTGGTTGGGGGAGATAGGATGGGATGGGGAACTTGGTTTGGGAGGCACTTTAGGTGGGGTCCTGGGCTTAGATATAGAAGGCTTAGGGTTGCCCTGGTTAGAGGCATCAATGAGGAGGGGAGTAGGTGTTGCAGAGTTAAGATTAAAAATATTGAGGCTGGTCTGAGCGTTGTTGGGCTGGGTTTGGGGTTTGACAGGGAGGGTAGGATTGCTTGGGTGGAGAAGAGCATCCGTGCCTCTACATTTCCAGAAAACTGACTGCCAGAGAACAAAACTTGGGCACAACTGAAAAAGAATGTTCTTGCCTCGTGTGGGCAGTAGCCAAACTTAGGCCATACTTGTATGGACTAAGTTCTACATGAAACTGATCATAATCCATTGTACTGGCTCAAACAAATGGCCGGTAAAAACCCTAGACTCCTGAGGTTGAGCCTAGCATTACAAGACCATGACTATCAGGTAAAATACAAACCCGGTAAGGAACATTTGAACGCAGATGCTCTTAGTAGGCAATATGCTTAAATTTGAAGTTTAGTTAAATGTAACTTTTTCTGAAATGTTTAAAAGTTAAGGCTAGTGAGATTTTAATTTCTCATCTTTAGGTATGCTGAAAGTACAACCTTGAAGGGACTTTCGTTTTTCCCCCGTTTTGGAAATTTTATGCCCAAATTTTAAGGGCCGATGATTCCTCTGACGGATGCCTACAACTTATTCCTTTTGTGGAAGATAGGCCTCCGACAATGGACGACCCAAGTGAGTTGCTCGCTAGGAGTACACCGGAATAAGTGACCCCGACTTATCCTTTTGAGTTTTTATGGAAAATCTTCCTCTGTAAGAAAAATTTTGTTTTACCTGTAAGTGAAAGAAGTAAACTTATGGTTTGTTACATTTCCCCGGACATTGCGAACTGAAAAATGTATCTTCCTCATAGCTAAAGGGTTAAGCGATGTACTTTTTCCTTATGCGTCTAAAGGTCATGATGTTTTTGGCTAGTTTTTTTCAAGAAAAATAATTAGATACCTTGTTGAGTTATATCGTCAAACTTAAGTTGTGGGGTATACCTTCAAACCCACCAATGTTAAAGTGTTGTATTGTTAAATAGAGCTTATCTTTTGTTACGTACCCATAGGAAGCACCCTTCTAACCCTTATCGCAAGCTAGGGTGGGTGTGGACGCCTGGAAGTTTTTTGGTATTTTCTTGGCTAAAAAAAATGCAATTTAACATAACTCGGACCAGTAAGGGACGTATTACCAGAGTAACAGAAGATATCATTTGACATGCATGCTTTTTTTTTTTTATTATGTAAAAACAACCAGTTTTCCGAGAACAGAGAGTTTTTGATGGACTTCTTAAAAATGGATGAAATTTTTAAGCTTGAACTTTACTACAAATCCCTTTAATTTTCTTGCTTGTTGTGAAATTACTTGTCAGTTAATTTTACGGTGGCTTGGTAACATCATTGATAGACATGTTGCCTTTGCACTAATCTTTGTTTTCAGGCGTTATTTCAACGTTCATGTGAACCCCGAAATAAAGTCTCCCTTGTGGGGGCGTGTAAGGAACTTATAACATTTTCTTTACGATACTGGAGATAGGCTACAACAAAGGCAACAAAACGCCAGATTTTTAAATCAAAACTGCCAACCCTCAACTCGGTGAGGTAGGGAAGGCAGGAGAAATTGAACTTTTACACTCAACCTTGTTGAAATCTTCAGGGTTTTTGTAGCTGTTAATTCAAATGAGATAATCGCAACATTTAATGCTCTAACCAGTCAGCCGTGCACAGAAAGTTATTTTTTTTTTATCTGGGAAAACCTCAAAAAAAGACCCCTGGGCGCACTCCTCAGGACCTAGCTTGCGATAAGGATCGGAATAGAGGGTACTATAAGCGCATGCGCAAATGTAAACAGCGCTGCTGCGAAAAATTGTAACGCATATCGTTATAGTTTGGCATAAAGCCACGTAGATTATGTTACCTACACGTTTCATAATTGTTTAAAGAACTCTCTCAAACAATAGGGGTACTTCACACAGCATAATAATCGATTTTATTGATGTCTGAAATTGTTTAAACTTGCAACAACTCACGTGTAGGATGCAGGTTTGTTAGCGCTAATATCACTGTTTTCACTTATTTTTTTCAAAGTCTTTCCTAAATCTTCGTAAAAGATGCTTAGCCTTTGATCTTAATAATGTTCAGATTCCAAATATATTTACCTTTTTAAATTTGGTTGGGTAGTTTTAAAACTATGAGGCAGAACGTGTCCGCTACCTCGGCTTAATGCTTTAGCGCCATGTTGGAATTTTACATGCGTAAGTAAAAACGATCGGCTCTCTCATGCAAACCGGAAGTGGCTTGAGCGTCGTTGGCGCCGAATTTGGCTGTCCAAAACTCTCCACCAATCAGTGAATTGGATACTTGGAAATTTAGGCTCTAAACAAATCCTAAGGTGCCTTACATGTCTAGCAATCCTCGGGTTCCGCGCAGAAGGCAAGTTGGAGCCGTTTCCGAAGTATTAAAACTCAAGCTTCGTCACAGTACACGTAGTTGGCAGAAGGATTCGCACACATGTTACAAAGGGTATCATTACGCTTTCCAAAATTTTTATTGAATACAAAGAGTGGCAAGCACTAGAGGTCATAACCCAACAGAAGGAAGAAGGAGCTAAGTGTGGGATAGGAAGAGGCTGGAGAATTTCTTCCCACAAGCTTTCAGAAAACGTGTTTTTGCTGACAATCAAAAATCTGTTTGGGGGATTTTGTCTATTTCAAGAGTTTTAGAATCAGTTGCCTGTAACATTTGACTGGCTTGGTAAAATTAAGTAATAGGTATTAATAGATATGAAAATTGTTTTGACGGGTGCAAGCTGTCGGTCTTGCCTTCTTTATAACAGTAAATTGTTCTAATGCACAATTTGCACACAACCCACCTGGAAATCCAGAGGCCGGAGCAAAGGCAGCTAAAGGGTTTGATACAGAGCACGACTGGTGATCACCTCCTGGACCAGATGGTACCTCTTCCTCTTCATCCCAACCATTGTCAGACTGAAAAATAAAATATTCTCTCTTAACTAAATTCGACTACAGGTGGCCCATAAAAAATGCACAACCTGAATGTCCAGCCAAACTTTTTTTCTAAGTTTGAAAAAAAATTGCAAATAGGGAACACTTTCTGGATCAAAAACAAATTCTGATTCCGAAAAACTGCGATCCCCAAATAATAATAAAAAAAAAAATTAAAATTCTGAAATATTTCAAAATTATTACCCCCCCCCCCAAAAAAAGAAATTTTGAGAATGTAGTGATGTAACAGCAGGTGCTACGACGGGGTAGGTGCTTGTAGCATCGCCGGTCACCTGGTGTAACTGGATCTGACTATCTTTCACTCTGTGTTGCTTTCGAGTACGGTTAACAGCACAACTGCTACTGTCCTGATGTAGGGAATGGAGCATTGAAGTCCTAATCTAAGACCTAACTAGTGAATAAATAGTGGGTAACGCTGCCACCAAGGTGGGAAATAGGCTTGCTAAGTTAAATTTGAAGAGAATTATCTTAAATACTAACTTCTAGCGAATACACCGACGGACGTTAAAAACTCCTGGTTTTTATTTTAAACAAACATGAGAAAAATATCGCACTTTACATTTGGTAAAATTTACAACTGAGATTAGTTTATAAATGACATGGGGAATTTACATTAAATTCAACTTGAACAAACGCTATGTTCACAAAACAATTTCAAATTAGAAACAGTGAGTTTTTAGGCAACGGGGATTTCACAAAAGAGCCCTCTAAATTACGAACAGTCTTGACTGTGTAGTAATAGTAGACCTTAACCTACAGTTATTTTTCGAGTGGTAATCTCACTAAATCAAACCGTACCCATCAGAATATCACATTAGAAAAGGGATGTACGCTCCATGAAGTACTGCGCTTCTGCAAATCTAATTGACCCGACGGCCTTTGTTTACATTAAAGTTGCATTAATGAAACTGTGAAAATAAAGCTGGTTTTTAATAAGGGACCGTGAACCCTTAAGTTATGGCCGTTAACGTCCGAAATGCCGTTTGGCTTAACACACCATAAAGTTACCTTCAAAGCTACAAGGTTTAGGTTAAATTAGACTATAAATTTTGACGTGCAAGTCCAAAAGATAAAATTTCAATCTAAACTAAGTTACATACGAACCAACTACCTTTGCCCGGCATGGCAACAATCGGACCGCGGTATCTCCACTCCCGACCGGCGTAGCGACCTCTAACTTTGAGAATCCTGAGCTGTGCTAACGAAATTTTCCTGGGTCTGTGTTTTTATGCTCTCTGCCTGACCGGCAGGTAGAGGGAAAGAGCGGAACTGTAGGAGAGCGACGGAGGGGGGGTGCGGGGTAGAGGTGGACACTTGGGATGAGGAGAGACTGACCAAAACCGGCCGAGCTGTCACTACCGGAAGTTGGCATGACGGCGCGGACGGGCAGGGTAGCTGAGCGCCGCTCTGAGTGGATGGGGAATTGAATGCAATGTTTTGGTTGGACGGGAATTGCGGAGGCTGAATTGACAAAGAGAATTGCCGACTTGGGAACGTTAAAAGCCTGGCTTTTGAGTGCAAGTGAGTTTGAAACTCATAGCAACGTGAATTTTTAGGCCTATAAAAATATACTACGATGTTATGCATCGCATCTATTGAAGGGGGGGGGGATGAAGTGTAATGCACAGAATAAATATTTGACTTTGGGAATGAAACTGCTATTTACAAGCATAATTTTATTGAAGGAAAGCTAGTTTTTTTCGTTTTTAGAGGTTTGCTACGGTCGGAGTTTGAATGGAGTGTAACGGCGGATGCTACGACAGGGTAGGTGCTTGTAACATCGCCGGTCGCCTGGTGTAACTAGATCTTCTTACTATTACTTTTGGGTACTTTTTGGTTCAAACAAGCACAACAGCTACAGTCCCGGCGTAGGGAATGGAGCTACTCATGTCCTAATATTGTAGGCTAACTGTAATAATAAGCGGTAACGCTGCCACCAAGGTGGGAAAAGGCTAGCTAAGCTAAGTTTTAAGAGAATTATCTTACATGTTAACTTCTAGCAAACAACGAGCGAATAAACTGACGGACGTTTAAGAAAAACTCCTGGTTTTTATTTTAAACAAACATGAATAAAAATATCGCACTACAATTACATTTGGTAACTTTACACCTAGTTTAGGTTATAAAATACAGGGGGAATTTACATTAAATTCGACACTAGAACCAACACGAGGTACACGTAAAACAATTTCAAATAGAAAAAGTGAGTTGTGTAGGCACAAGGGGATTTAACAAAGAGCCCTCTAAATTATCAACAGCCTCGGCTGACTAATAAAAGTAGACCTGTTTTACAGTTTTGTTTCTACGTGTAACAGCAAAGCATTAAACCTCCCAGAGTTGCTGTTGATAAGTCAACTCTTTAAATTATAGAAGCATCGCTACATATAAAGTGGATCCGAAGGTTTAATCAATGGAAACCCCACGAAGATCAAACCGTCCTTTGTTTACTTTAAACTGCGTTGAAAAAAACATAAAAAAGAAAACTGGTTTTTAGTAAGGGACCGTGAACCCTCAAACTACGGCCGCCAACGTCCGAAATGCCGTTTGGCTTGACGCACCATAAAAGTAACTACAAAGCTACGAGGTTAAGTTTAAAATTAAACTATAAATTTTGACGTAAAGTCCAAAAAATAAACTTTTAAAGTTAAACTAAGTTGAAATACGAACCACTACCTTTGCCCGGCATGGCAACAATCAGATCGCGGCATCTCCACTCCCGACCGGCGTAGTGACCTCTAGCTTTGAGAATCCTTGAGCTGTGCTAACGAGTGAGTCTGGGTTTGGGGTTTTATACCCATTACCGGAAGTTGGCGCGGACGCCGAGGATAGCTACGGAGGGGGGTGCGGGGAAGAGGAGTCGGACATTAGGAGGAGGAGAGACTGACCCAAATCAGCCGAGCTGTCACCAGCGGAAGTTGGTGTGGCAGCGCGGACGACCGGGGTAGCTGGAGCGCTCTGACTGGCTGACGGAATTGAAGCAGTGTTTTGGTTGGATGGATTCGAATTGACAAAGGGAATTGCCGACTTGGAAACTTAGCGGCCAGGTTTGAAATATGCAAGTGAGATTTCAACTCATAACAACGTGATTTTTAGGCCTATTAAAATAAACTACGATGTTATGCATCGCAACTATTGAAGGAGGGGGGGGGGGGGGAACGAAGTGTAATCTACAGAATTATTACACAAGGCATGTTTTTAACGAAGGAAGGCTAGTTTGTTTACGTTTTAAGAGGTTCACTACGGTCGGAGTTTGGACGGAGATGCTATAAAAAATAAACATAAAATCATACACTGGGTCCATGAAAATATATAAACATAAACGTTGGAGCTCCGGTAGGGTTCATGGCAAGAATTTAAGTTTACCAAAATGCATTAAGTGCACAAATAAAAAGATTAAATGTTCCAGCTAGGTTTTAAAGGGCTATATCGCAGTTTAGGTTAGATTTTAAACTGGTTTGAACATCGGACATTTTTCATAAATAAGCGAAGTCGTCACCTGTTACGAATAAAAAATATCGTGTGTTGTCAACATCTAAGACACAACTAAGCTGGAAAAGTGTTCCGGCTTTATGGCTAAAGAAATATCATACAGTATTTACATTTTTATAGTGTAAATCGCGATAAAGACGATGCTCTTCTGGTAGGTAAGAGTGCTGCCCTCAGGTTTTTTCTTCGGTGGTGTTCAGGTGTCCTCACCACGAGCGTCTGATACGAGACCGCGTTTACACGCCCCCACGCGGAGGACTCTATTTGGGGTTTCTGTCGAACGCCAAATAAGTGCTACAACAGAAAAGGTCAGTGCACACAAGACATGCCAAAGAACAAGACTGCCAAGCCATGTAAATAAATTGCATAAATTAATGCACCAAGGAATACACCTTCTGAGGAATACACCTCCCATGAAATACATCACCACAAGCTATAAAATACACAGTTTACAAAAAATAAAAATTGCCATTTTATATTTTTGGGGGACTGACGTTTTTGTGGTTCAAGAAATTTTCGTAAATAAAAATTACAAGTTTAAAGGGACACTAGTTGCAAAAATTAACTTAGTGCTGTCCGCGCTGCTTGTTGCAGGAAAGTCGTACAGGCCACAAAGAAAATTGGATCAAACGAAAGTTTATATAAATAAAAACACTAATTTTGGAGTATATGAAGTTACAGTTTCAGGGTTTTTGTAGCTGTTAATTCAAATGAGATAATCGCAACTTTTAATGCTCTAACCAGTCAGCCGTGCACAGAAAGTTATTTTTTTTATCTGGGAAAACCTTGAAAAAAGACCCCTGGGCGCACTCCTCAGGACCTAGCTTGCGATAAGGATCGGAATAGAGGGTACTATAAGCGCATGCGCAACTATCAGCTCTATTTAAAGTTAACAGACTACCACTGGAGTGGTTTAAGGTTAACAAACAACTTGTTTTACATGAAAATTTTACACTAAAGGGTTTAGAGATGGTACCCATAACTTAAACATATTATACAACACTGGGAGGTTTTGTGGATAATAACCAACAATCTTTTAACGACAGTGCTAACCTTTTTCGCAGAGGGGTAGACAGACAAATTTTTTGCAGGAAAAATGTTTCGTAAAAACCTTAAGGGCCAACCGGGAACAAGTTGCAACCCCCGTAGAATACTCCTAATGAATATTTAATTAGTGTCGTTACAGTCTTTGACACTATTCTCCCACACAGGGAGACGATGATAGTGACAAAAAGAGTAAAACATGGGCACTTAAAATTTAGATGTAGAGTTCCGAAACGGGAAATAGCTGAAAGTTCCTTTTGTTGTGGTTGCACTTTCAATATACCACTTAAAAATATTTAAAGATGAAATTTGATTTCCAGTCAATTTGGACTGAAAATGACGTGTTTCAACAGTTAATGTTTAAACAAAATACCTGCTGAGAGTGTCAGCGTTTACGTGTAACTTTCCAGGTTTGTATCTAACTTCGTAGTCGTAATCTTGTAGGGTTAGGCTCCACCTAAGCAATCTGAGATTTTTGCCAGACATTTGCTTGAGCCAGTGCAATGGGTTGTGATCAGATTCTATGACAAATTTTGTTCCATAGATGTAGGGACGCAATTTGGCAACGGACCAGATCAAACACGCGCATTCTTTTTCTGTCGTACCATAGTTTTGCTCATGTGCTGACAGTTTACGTGAAACGTAAAGACAGGGGTATTCTTCTTCTCCAAACACTTGTGACAAAACACAACCCATACCACGATCTGAACAATCACACTGCAAAATAAATTGTTGTGTGAAGTAAGGTGCTCTCAGGACAGGAAACGTCACTAATGAGCTTTTCAACGTGTCAAAAGAAGCTTGCTTTGACTCATCCCAAATGACGGGATCGGGTGCATCCTTTTTCAAGGAGTCTGTAAGACATGCACAGATTTCAGAATAGTGAGGTATATATCTTTGATAATATCCAACCAAACTGAGAAAGGAACGGACATCTTTCTTAGTTTGTGGTCGTGCAAATTTCTGCACGGCCAAGACCTTCACCTCGGAGGGTGTACGAGATCCATTGCCAACTTCATGGCCAAGGAAAGTAGCTTTGCTGCAAGCGACCTGCGATTTCTTGGCATTTACCGTCAATCCGGCATTCTTGACAGCAGAGAGGAAATTGTGAATGTTTTCAAGATGCTGTGGCCACGTTTCGGCCCCGACAGCAGTGTCGTCTTGAAAGGGAGTGACATAATCTTCCATGCCACGAGTGACATTGTCCATGAGCTTCTGGAAGTAGAATGGAGCGTTTTTCATCCCCATGTTCATCATCAGGGGGGCAAACTTCCCAATGGGAGTTGTGATGGTGGCGGCCATTGAAGCCTGTGGCGTCAAGCGCACTTGCCAGAAACCACGGTTGAGATCAAAAATAGAAATAAACTTCCACTTAGCTGCACGCGCAATACATTCCTCAATGTTGGGAATTGGGTAATCTTTGGTTACAGTATTGTTGTTTAGCTCCCTGTAGTCAGCTACAGGACGTGGGCTGGCGTCTTCTTTTTGTACAATGATCATGGGTGAACCATGTGGGGAATCGGTTTCCACGATTAAGCCCAAATCAAGTATACGCTTGATTTCAGTGACGATCAAATCCCTTTCGAATTTCGCGTGGCGATAATACTTACAGGGTTTGACTTTGGAATCGACTAATTCAACGTCGTGTGTGACAAGATCAGTGCGTCCTGGTAAAGTAGAGAAAACACCGTCTACTTTATCGAACACCTCGAGGAGGTCGTTCTTCTGCAACTCTGTTAAGTTGCCCGTCTTTTTAAAAAGACTCATGGCGGCCTTAGCAGTAAGGTGGCCATCTCCAGGCTGACCTGTCCAAACATGGTCGGTGTGAGGAAGCTCACGTTCGTCATTATAAGAATGATTGCTAGACCCCTCCCTAGGCAGATAGGGTTTGAGAAGGTTTACATGATATATGGTTTCCTTTTGTAAACCGAACGATTTTTTTACAAGACAATTAGTATCTGATAATCGTTTCAACAACTCACAGGGTCCATCCCAATAAATGTCTAACTTATTGGTGCGGGCTGGTTTAAGGACTAGGACCTTGTCACCAACTTTGAACTTACGTTCAACTACCTTGATGTCGTAATAGGATTAATTTTTCATTTGGTTACGAGTGATGTTCTCCTGAGAGAGCTCACGAGAATACTGGAATCTCTGGAGCAATCCAAGATGTATTCTAACACTGAGGGGTGAACGTCGGGTTCAATCCAATGGCTTTTCACCAACTCCAGTGGGCCTTTGAGGTTGTGTCCGTAGACTAACTCGGCTGGAGTGAAGCCAGTGCTCTCATGTGGAGCAGTTCTTAGGGCAAACATTGCTCCTGGCAGGCACCTCTCCCAATCGTGGGGATGCTCATAACAGACAGCTCTTAGCACCGCTTTGAGCGTCCTGTGGAAATGTTCCACGCTGTTACGGGATTGTGGGTGGTTTACACTGGAGTTAACACACTTTATACCACACTTTTCTAAGAAAGAGTTGTAAGTTCCGATATGAAACAAGAGCCTAGGTCGCTCTGGAGTTCGGCTGGAAAGCCTAACCTAGAAAATACAAGGAGGAGTGCATCTAGTACCATTTTTCTGGCAGGTTAAACATGTGGATACAAAATTGTCAATGTCAGTAAAACAATGTGGCCAGTAAAAATTAGTTGTAACACCTAAATTTCACTTCGTCTAAGCTTGATTCAAATGTTATCGCACAAATTCCCCTGGGTTCAATCTTATTTTGTCGAGACCAAAAATTCATTTACACAAGCA
>JAHWFP010066679.1:0-10921 GCA_023313725.1 Lithobius niger
AAATCATGTTTTTTTCTGCGTCAAAAGTGACTAAAAGCTCCGTACATAAAGCAAACTAAATAAACTAGTAAACTAATAAATTTAAATCTTGAACAAATGGCATTGCGTTAATGCTAGACCGAACCCAGCTCACGTAAGGGAATGATCTCATTTTCCGCGATGGAGTTAGGCCTAAACACCCTCCCTGGACTAAAGTAAGGTTCCAAAAATAAATTTTAACTTTGTTGTGGCTCACCCCCTTTTTTTTATCGAATTAATTTTAACAGTCCATGGGCGTGCAATGAGCGATTTATGGTAATTATTTTCATATAACTGTTCGTTTTATATTTTTCGCAGTTTCTAAACGTGAATTTTAAAGGAGGATACGTGAGCTGCAACAATGACGAAAAAATTACGTAGAGTCCGTGCATGATGTAGATCAAGTACGTATGAAGGTCAGTCCAGACGACGTGATTAATAGAGTATTCCGGCACTCATTATGGCACGTGACTTCTCTCGTTATTATTTTTGCTCACTTGTCTTTCCTGGGTGTTCACAATGGTGACTCCATGTGCTTGTTCGTTTATTAGCGCAAGATTATTGCTGTTGTTCCTTATTTCACTCCACCAAAGAACTTATAGAGCGAGAACTGACCGATACACAATTGACTTGGAAATTTTCGTCTGTAAGGATGGCATGGCTCATGTCTTGTCGGATTGAGGGCGCAGGAATTGCTTCACATTCTGCAATTTTTTGTCAATAAAATTTTATGACTTCAGCGTTTTATGTAGATTCTCGACCAGTGAGTGCCGAATTAACGAAGCTCCGCGCTTTGATGGGACTGATTAAAAATAATGCCAGTGGTGACTCCATTATAATATCTGTGTACCTATAAGTTAAGAAGAATGTTGGTCACTTATTTTTCGTAATGATTCGTGAAAAGACGAATGGCGGGGGAAACTTCGAGAATGCGAAATGAGTAAAAAATGGTGAAGAGACCGAAGTTGTAATGAGTCTCGTTTTTTACCAAAACGAATCCTCGTAGCAAACTTTTCTTTATGCACGTTTCCAAAAAAATGTTTCAACTTCTATCCTGAAGTCACCTCCCACGCAATTGACAATCTATTCAATCTCTTCAATTGGCAATCTAAATTCCACAGTTGATACATAAACAGAATCTTTTACCAAATGAATCCTGGTAGCATACTTTTATTTACACTGGTAGTATACTTTTATTTACACGTTTCCAAAAAGGTTTCAACTTTTGTCCTGAAGTCACCTTCTACGAAATTTAAAATCTACAGTCAATCTATTTTGTTTCCAAAAAGGTTTCAACTTCTATCCTCAAGTCCCTCACCTCAATTGGTAATCTATTCAATCTTTTCTATTGACAATTTGAATGCCACAATTGGTACATAAACAGAAATCTTTACCAAACGAATCCTGGTCTCAAACTTTTCTTTACACGTTTCCAAAAAGGTTTCAACTTTTATCCTGAAGTCACGTCCAACGAGATTGGCAATCTATTCAATCTATTCTATTGGCTTTCTAAATTCCGCAGTTGGAATGTAAACAAAGTCTACTAGCAAACGCATCCTGGTAGCAAACTTTTATTTACACGTTTCCAGAAAGGTTTCAACTTCCTGAAGTCACATCTCTATATGCCAGTTGGTACATAAACTGAATTGAGAACTGTAAACTAAGGAAAATGAAAGAAGCCGGTCTGATGATGAAACTTTCTGTTCAATGGTTTTCTGCACGCAATGGAATTAAACGGAAATCCAATCTGGGAATTGGATTCCGCATACAAAATAGGTTAGATCGAAACACTATTAGCTTAGAATTAGATTTTGCGGATATTTAACTCTCGTAAACACAGCTGAACCCGTGTTAAAACTGGAAGAAAGAGATTGGTCTAAATTAGTGAAACATTTTAAGCGAAGTGCGGTGGGAAGCAGTGCAATGGCTCTACTGGTCACGTGCCTGGTGCCTGCCGGTCTGTCATCAGCAATGTCTCCACAATAACTTTTGAACCAGTTGGCCGATTTATTTGAAATTTTGCACACGAATTCTGTACTTTTGTTATAGATTTCAGTTCGAAAATCAATAAAATTGAACAAGGGATTTCAGGGATTAATGAGTCTCAAAGATCCGAATTAGTCTGACATCAGCTTTGTACAGTGCTGTACTGCGGTTAATCAGAATTAACGGAACTAAACATACGTCGCTGAAAATTATGTTGGAATATATAGGAAACACAACAATAACAACAATAAAGGAGCAAAACTGACAAAAGGTACACGCTTAAAACCTCAGTGTAGGATTTAGAGTTTGTCATAACCACTCTTTCTAGATGCTGAGCGCTGTATAATTCACCACAGGCTCGGGCAAGGCATTCCACCAACTGATGGAACACACAGTAAAACGTGATTTGCCAGTGTTAGTTCTAAAGCTAGCTTCTTGAGCTTCTTTGTGACAAGCGCTTACCTACAGACCAAATCTTCCATGTTAACACCTTTCGCAAGTCCAGGCATGATCATGCGAAAAATGGCGCTACAATAGTGTTTTTTGACCGTACTTTTTTATTTACCCTAAACAGGTAAGTATGAAACACTGACGGAGGGAGCGCGCTTCGCGCACTACTATACATATACATCGAGATTTCTGTAATCCTAAAACGTATGACGCAAGCAATCGTGAAACTCCGGGTGTGGGCTCATTGTGTGTGCGAACACACATGCCAAGACATGTACCACGCATGCGCTAAGCTTTAACACGGAGGGTTTGGTCTGCGGCTATGCGCTTTTTTCTTTGTGTGACCGCGAGTAAAACCGACTTAGGAGAGTTCAAAACAGGTTTTACTGGGCAAATCAATGGATTTATTTAAGATTTGTTATGTTAAAATAAGATGTACTCTTATTCTACGTTCCTGCATCGTAGGAAGCGCCAAATGTTTAAGCCGATCTTCATAAGGAAGGTGCTTTACACTGAAATAACAACAGCACAACACTGAAAATAATACACTAAAACACCGGTAAGCATGTATTAAGGACTTTTGTTTCATCGAGATAGCGTTTAAAAAGGACGGAAAGCCAAATGGGCTCGAGAATTGATAAATAAAAGCGGATGCAAACCTATTTACGTGCCGTTTGGACTTAACTGTTAGACTGCCTGAGCGGGGAATTAAACCCACCACTAAGTCCTGTACCACTAAAGCCTTTGTGCAAAAATAGGCTGAGTCAGCATATCTTAGAAATAGGACTTCGGACTTTAATTCCGAAGGTCGTGGGTTCAATTCCCCACTCACGCAGTCTGACGTTTAAGTCGAAAGGTGTATATCCGTATATATTTATTGAGATAGCGTGATCGGGAGTCGAACCAAAGAACTCCAGATCACAACTCGGACGTTTTTGGCCGTGGCATCTCTTCAGGACCACGGTTCCTAATAGCCATAAAGGCTTGACCATAGAGGCTCTACGTGTTATCCGCTTTACCTTCGATTCAGTGTTGCTAGATGGAGAAAAAATATCTAGAATTTGGGCCAGAATGTCTGTAAATTACACAAAAAGTCTGTAGATATATAAAAATGAGAATTTTGCCGCCCTCATATGATTTAACTACTTTTGCGATGCATAGTTATTACTAAAAAAAATTGTTTTAAAACCATTTTAACCACTGATCTTTATACAGATCAGACTGCTTGGGGGGGGGGGGGGGAGCAACCAAAAAAATAGTTGTTGGGAGTCCTTTACAAAAATACCGCACTTTCGTATTTCCATGGAAAAAAAAAATGTATGCTAACACTGAAATGAACTTTTCTTAATCTTCCAGTTCCAACAACCAGTTAGGGCATAATTTTAATCTTCATCATCGCTACATTTCATCACACTTGCACAGGTATACGGACACCACCTTTAAGTTAAAATGTAGGCCGCGGACGAGAAATAAAAAAAAAAAATCTGTAGATTTTAATGAATTGATTAAAAAATATTTGTGTCTGGAAAATTGGTGAAAATCTGTAGATATACAGACTCATCTGTGGATCTGGCCACATCACTGCTCCGATTCTGTCACTAATTGCGCTGCGAGTACACTGCAAAAAGGACTGGTCTTGCAGCTGAATTGAATTGTGGGAGAAACACGTGACGGGTGATACGCGAATTTTAAATGAGAAAAACTACATTGGCGGTAAATTATTAAAGATCATGGCAACGATGGCTTGATGCTACATACCTCTTTGTGCACTAGATATCGAAATAATGGCTAATGAGGCTAATTTCGTTAAATTCAAACAAACCAAGGTACGTGTTTATTGTACTATATTCCGGGTGTCCCAAAAGTTAGGGGTCACCCGGGTGATATACTGATATGCTGATATACCGGGGATTTTTACCTTTGTTCAAGCTGATGATATATCATCAGCATGAAAGATAAAAATCCTCGGTATATCAGCGTGACCATCTGGTATATACCCGAATCACACACCGGGTGGTCACGCTGATAAACGGGGAATTTTCATCTTTCATGTTGATGGTATACCATCAGCTTGAACCAAGATACAAACCCCCAGTGTATCAGCATGAACACCCGGGATATCACCCAGGTACATCACCCGGGTGACCCCTTGACTTTTAGGACACCCGGAATAATGCTACGGCATTTTCTATTCTCATTAAAAATGTATTAAATGATCATCTCACCTAGCAATAAATGTCAACATTACCATAAAATAACGTTCGTTTAGTGCTGCAACGCCGGGAACTCCTACTAATGGGAAGAGTACTAAACGTTTTTGTGCGTGCCGCTAAAACTAATCAACGCTAAGTTTGCAGCGTTTGTAACGTGCTATTACTAGCGCGTGTTTTCAGTGCCGCTTAGCGGCAGATTTTGAAAGTTTTGGATGACGTGGCATGTCGATTGTGGCATGTCAAAGATCCCGGGATTTTCCGCTTGGAATTTTCCAGCTAAATTGCCCTTCTAGCCATAGACTCATCTTCATCTTTATCTGGAGGTGACGATGGGCTATGCGGGCTATGACGGTGGGCGTCCAGCATCCTGCGATCGCATGGGTCGCATCCTGTGCCAAAGCGAGCGTTAAGCCTGTGTAGTGTGTATAGATTAAAAAACAAAAACCAACTCGTTTGATGCTAAGGTAAGGGGGTTTAACTGATCCGAAGCCAAAACACCAAAGGAACACAAATAAATATTCCTGTAAGGTTTCAGATACTACAGTGTTGGTGGACTGTTTAGTCGACTTAAAACCTTACTGGGGTTTACTCAAATGTTTTTTACCATTTCTACTTTTGCATCAGCTAATGATTGGTGCATTCTACTTGGCCAGGGGGGTCTAGTCCGAGCTTTTTGCATATTGCTTTCTCATTGGCTGCTGATTTTGCTGCCTCTGCTGACGTCACAATACAGCTCAACAGCTTACGCACATGCGCACAAGTTAAACTGAAAATGCTCCAGTGTGCGTGGTTCCTGTGACGTCACGTAATGAGCTGGGAGTGACCAACCTTACTATGTGCTATCGTTCCCCCAATCTTGCAGTTGGCTGTACGACACTGCTGGAAATTGTTTCAAAACTAATCGTGTTAGTGTGCTTAGCACAGCTCTACGTGTAATTCGGGGTTCGTGAGGGTCCTTGAAAACCTGGCAATGTCCTTGAAAGTAATATTGAAATTCCATGCCTGTAAAAGTCCTTGAAAATCAGTAGGGTGATGAATGGAAAGTTAACGACGTGACTAAAGAACACTGAAAAAATTTAGCCAAGAGAGTAGTCGTGTGTGTAGTCTGACATTATTTTTCGTTTGTTTGGAAATGAAAAGTTTTGAAATTTGGGCTCTGGCTTTAATTGTATATACGTGTATAATGGTTGGCTACATCAGTAAGGTTTCACCTGGGCTAAACAGTTCAGGAACATTGCAGTATCTGAAACCTTACAGGAAAGTTTATTTGTGTTCCTTTGGTGTTTTGACTTCCGGTCAGTTAAACTTTACCTTAAGCATAAAACGAGTTCGTTTTTGTTTTCCAATTCGTGCTACTTTGGCGTGCCATGTTGTTTAGATTTGTTTGCTTTAATGTTTTAATGTTGAATGGCATTGTTTCATAATAACAATGTTTAAAATAATGTAAAACGATCAATCTGGCCGTTTAGAGCTCCCTAACCCCTGAATCACTTGATCAATTAGAAAAGGCGTTATGAAATGGGAACATCTACAGGGCTATACCTGTAAAATGAGCTAAGAACCAGCTTTATAGGACAAATAGCTTGATCTGTATAGAGCGTAGTACAAACGTATCGTGCCAACAACAACAAGCCAAAAATGAAAATCACGATTCCAGCTCAAGTCCGAATCTCCGATGTGTCAAATCGCAAATTAAGAAATGTTCGGACACATATTCATCAATTACAATACAGCTTGTATACTAAATTTGAGTGGAATATATTGAAAGACAGCAGAGAAATTAAGCATCGAAATTTCGGCTTTAACATGGGAGGTTGAGGTCAAACCTTACAGTTTACTAATTAGGAAACTACGGAAGCTTAGCTATTTTTAGTGTATGATGTTCGCTGTTGTGGCATTGTATTTACCATATTCCTAGAAATTAATGTACAACTAAAGGACTTCACACGTAATGCGAATCCTAAAACCACGGGCGTCTCCGGCGTCTTTTTCATTAATGGTTGAAGACCATTGCTAAATAAATTCAACCATTACGTCAAACCGTATGTTTTTTTCTCGCTTGAGAGAGAAGACTTTTGTGTCGTGATGGAGTGTTTTTAAAAAAAATCTATTTTGGCTCATTGTATTGTAGGTTTTTTTTCTTTTTTCGTTTGTCTTTCTTTTTTTTTTCTTCGAAATTTGTATTAAAATTATGTTTGCTTCTATGCTTGAGTAAAGTGATTTACTTTTTTTTTAACATAACTTATTTTTTTTTTGGCAGGCTTACGGAAGTGGCTGGGGCTTCTATCGCACTCTTTTAACGTACTTATTGCTTTAACAACTTTAATTTATTATTTGCCAAGAGAATTTAATATAAACACAAACAGTCTTCATTACAGTTTTTCTTTTGGGTATGTTAAAGTATAAATTGATCATATCTGGAAAAAAAAAACTGTGTGCATATCTTATTCATTTTTCTTTTCCTGTTTTTCCGTAAAAAAAAATTAATAATTGAGCCTGTTTTGTTGAATAGACTTCAAAATTGGAAAAAAAAATATCGGGTGCCATGGCAACTAGCGATGCATAAGGACAGTTTAGCTCCCATAAAACGACCATACCAAGTGGAAAACAAATATGTCCTGTAGCGGTGTGCGAATAATATCTAAAAATACGTTCTTGTTCCGTTTCATATGCATGGTTTATTTAGGAGCAGCAGCAGCTGACATACGAAAATCGAAAACTTTCTGTAAAAGTTCGTTTAAAACGATCCGCAAATACCGTAACCATAAAAATTCAATAGCCTCCCCGTTTACCAGCAGACGTTTTGCTACTTTCAAAAATTGAATAATTCAAACTTGAACTCAGTTCTCAAAACACTTTTAACCCCGGTTCTTCTCTGTTTTATTTTTTTTAAACAATTCTAAACTCAAAACGAACTATTCAAATGTTCCACAGAAAATTTCTCACAAGTTCATAAATATATTAAGGTGGGAGTATAGACAAAAGTCTATTAACCCATAGTTGCTTGAATTAATTTCTGGTTCTGTTATTTCTAACTGGTAGCCCACGTAAGGACGGCATGTGATTGGTAAATGGTGTGTCACGTGTCGTGTCAAGTTTGACTGGTGCTTCCTCGTGGTTTGTTGGCGTGGTTGACTGGTTCCCAATTATGGTACGAAATGGCTCTTGTATTCCCGTTGCTGAAATTTCTGCAGCTGGCCTGCTTTTATAATTTTTTTGTTTGTTTACTCTTGAAAATTGTCGTCCAATTATCTGTCACGTTTTGGAAATTGCTAGTCTTAAATTAAACTGCAGGAAGTCTTCTTTTTAGTATTCGTATTGCACCAGTCTGGAACCCTGAGGGAAAATATTGTTATGGCCCCTTCAGTGAATGTATTCAGGCAGGCGACTTTTTAATGGAGGATGTTTAAAGTCGCATCTGAAACGCAGATTTCAGCCTCTGACTAAATTCCACATAAACTACTGAAAATATATCCAAAAATATTTTCCTTTAGACAAAATACCGTTGATATTGCTTTCGCTTACCTTTTATGCTTTCTTATGTAATTTTCAGGGAAGATTGGTGGTTTAATAAATACGGATGCAAACCTATTTACGTTGCTTTTTGGACTTATATTTCAGACTGCCTCAGCGGAGAATCGAACCCGGGACCTTTGAAATCAAAGGCCAAGGTCCTACCGCTGAGCCATACTGACGCGGCCCAGTGGCCCTCCAGTGGCGATTGGAAAAAGTGTATGTTTCGTGTATATGTGTGCGTGTTAAATGCTGCCTATGGACGTTTCCTTTAAAAAAAAAAAAGGGGGGGGGGGCCGTGTCAGTATGGCTCAGCGGTAGGACCTTGGCCTTTGATTTCAAACGCCCCGGTTTGATTCCCCGCTGAGGAAGTCTGACATATAAGTCCAAAAGGCAACGTAAATAGGTTTGCATCCCTATTTATTAAACCAATCTCGAACCCATTGGCTTTCCGTCCCGTATAAAAGATTAGTGGTCGCTGTGATTTAGACTCTTTCTTGCTGTTTAGCTTTTCGTTGGTAAATAAATCTTATTTTAACATGTCTTGCCTTATCAAGATTTAGAAATAATGAATATTGATACAACTTTAAACTGGAACATTATAAATAAGGATCATTTTAAAATTGAATACAAAATAAATTTAAACAGAAGTATTAGACAGAATAAAAAATGGCTATAGTAACGTGGATGGCGAAACTCGCATGGGAAAAAGGAGAACGTGTTATCTTATACCCGGAAAAAATGAACACCGACGGGGCTCGGCTTCATCGCCCCTGCTTATTCCTACAAAATTTAACAAAATTCCAACTGAATTAAGGCAAGTACAAGATTACAATGAAATGCAACGTAAGGTCAAAAAAGAGGGTTTTAAAAATTCAATAAAATATACAGTAACAATGAAGGAAACCTATGAAGTAATGACGAATAATTGAAATGTGATGAAATTAAAATATAGCGTTAAAAACTTATAGAAATGTATATATATGTATATAACTTATTTAATTGCTAGCGCACACAAATCTTCGTGCCGCTGCAATTGTCAATACCTGAATAAAGCTTTATTATTATTATTATTATTATTATCTGAAACAAAACCCAAAAGGGTGAAAGAACCGCCTAGTTTCAGACAATCAAAATAGTGACATCAGAACAAAGAAGGCTGCCACCAAGTTGCTACATTAGTTGCCAAGCTAATCGCAACGAGTATTAAATCAAAGGTTAAATAAAAAACCTCTCCATTGCTGCAATCGGTAGCAATGGTCACGTTTTTGATTTAACGTCTGAGGTAATAGTCGGTGCAGAATTAGCTTGGCAACCAATGTAGCAATTTGGTGACAGCCTTTTTATTTCTGATCTCACTACTTTGATTAGCTGAAACTTGGCGGGTTCTTTAACCCTTGTGGGTTTTGTGTCGAGGTATCACTTCTCTTGGTTGTTTATTTTGTTGGATTTTTCTTATTTTTGCCAATGCCTACTTAGGCGGTTTATAGTGACCGCGGCCTATCTTGGTGTCGCCCCAAAACGAACACAGATAATCGATTGTATATTTTTGGTAGCAGAGTGCCTTGTTGATATCCAGGATGGTTACAAAAACAATGGCGGCCGTCGATTAAAGCCGCTCCCTCCAGGAAGACGTAGCCGCTCATAAAATACCTGCAGGACTCACGATACGCTGCGCGCACAAAAATGGTTTTATTTTTATTTTGAGCTTTCGTCCTAGCAGGAGCAACATCGAAAGGGAGTTCCAAGATAAAATTACCGCAGGTACCATCTCTCGTTCATGGTCAAATTTGGAACGACTGATACTATTTTCTCAGAAAACAAACGTCAAAAATATTATACAGTGTGCCTCAAAAGTCCCGTACCAGTCAAGTGAATCCTTAAGACTTGGATATGGGTCGCTGTTAGTAGCATGCTCGTATAGGAAGCCACCTATGGCGAATCCGATAATTCCATCCAAAGTGACCTTGGAGGTCGTATTCAAGGTCATCCAATTTGTACCTCATTACCTGATCAAAATAGGGGCAAAAAGTAAATTAGAAAGTTGTGAGGGATCGTTCTACTTGTACAGCACGGACAGCAGAACAAAAATCGCATGAAAAAGAGGAAGATATTGGCGAAAGAAGTTGGGTGGTGCAGAGTAGCCACCCAAGGAGCAGCTAGAAATACAGAAATAGCAAATAGCTAATCCATCAACCTAAACAGTTACAGGGGTAGAATTCTTACCTGGTCTTGGTAATACTGTAAAATAAACTCCAGTGGGAGATTTAAGGCAAAAGGACCGGGTGGGCAAGCCCTGAAAGGCTTTTTTTTTGTTCAATTCCTTTTTTTCTTCATTTCCGTTTAGCCACCTGGAGGCTTTTCCATGCGTAAGTATACAATGTACTCCGTTCCCTGCATTTGCCAGAATTAAAGGCACGAGTTTCCGTGAGTTTACCTATGTGCATTTACCGGAAATTAAACAAATTTTAGTCGAATTTGGGACTCGTACTTTTGAAGTCGTGGTGTTAAGTTATAAGAGGGAGAGGGTTGATGGATTATGTTGACATATCTGTTTCTTACTACCCGGACTTCTCACTTGAACAGACACTGTATGCCCTGTTTTCCAGAGTGTGTTAAGATCAAGGGAGGATTTAACGGGTACGGGAGTGGGGGATGGGGGTGGGGGGACCTTTTACCTAAAAGGACCTTATTAAGTAAAAGAAAAAGTCAAAATTGTTTAAATGGTCGCCTCATGGCGC
>JAHWFP010066682.1:0-23631 GCA_023313725.1 Lithobius niger
GCGGAAAGCAACAGTGGCATCCGTCCCCTCAAGCCACAGTTATAGAGATTACGGAGAATCCCATAACGCCAGGTCGTATCATAAGCCTTCTCCAAGTCAAAGAAAACCTGAACCAGATGTTGACGCAGGCGAAAAGCCTCCCTCACATCCGATTCAAGGGCAACCAGATGATCGATGGTTGACCGAAAACGTCGAAAGCCACACTGGGACGCAGATAAGAATCCGCGTGATTCCAGCACCCAGACCAACCTCTCACTGACCATCCGTTCCATAAGTTTACAGACACAGCTAGTCAGAGCGATTGGGCGATAACTGGAAGGAGCAGTAGGGTCTTTGCCCGGTTTCACAATCGGGATGACCACTGCTGTCCTCCACGCTGCCGGAACAGAGCCTTCTGCCCACACACGGTTGAACATCTCCAGCAAGAACTGCTGGGAGGCAAGAGGCAGATGTTTCAACAGCTGATAGTGAACATCATCAGGCCCTGGGGCGGAGTCATGCGACTTGGACAAAGCGGAAACAAATTCCTGCCTGGTGAACGGTAAATTGTACTCCTCTAGCCCGTCGGAGCGAAAGTCTAGAGGGTGAGCCTCATCCCTACGCTTTATTCTGAGGAAACCAGGATCATAATGGTTATCACTCGAAACCTGCGCAAACGCAGACGCAAGACAGTCGGCGATATCCGGCACAGAAGAGATCACGGTATTCGCCACCTTCAGCTGTGAAACCGGGGAAGGCACGGTCTTCCCCGAGATATGGCGCACCTTCCGCCACACCTAAACGTTTAAGCACACAAATACCCGACCAGTCACGAAATGAACCTGAACAACAGACCGCAAGTGAAGTGGAAGCAGAAACTCGTGCCAAAGGCTTGGTTCAAGAATACCTCTAGCATTGTCAACCACTGCATTTACAGAAGTGAATAAAGACTGCTTTGATTTTTTTGGCAAACTATCAAAAACAGTATCTTCATGCAACACCCTTCCTTAAAGTTGTGCGCAAGTATTTGAGTGCAACAGCATCTTCAGAAACGCTATTTAGCGCAGTTGGCGACATTAATTTGTTCCCTACATCGGTGTCGCTTGACCCCAGACTTGCTTTTATTTTTTTCTAAAAATGTTAAACTTGTTAATTCACAATTGAAATTGTAGTTCATTTTTGGAGCTTGATTTACTTATTCATGCTCCTATACGCTAGCAAGCTAGGTCGGCATGGTATGAATCCTCCTCATCACCGAAGACGGCTTTTCTAAATAAATTGGGCTGCACATGCGCCGACTCTGACGTCATGTATTTGTGATCTCAACACGGCTGTCGTTGTCGATCCGACGAATCGACACAACTCTGGACCACGAATCGACGCAACTCTGGACCACCTGGACTAACAAACTAGTGAATACTTATTATGAAACGTAAGTGGGACTGCTCTGAAAGCAAAAATTGTATTTGAGTGTATTATGCTACAATTGGAAATGTGGAATTTACTTTAGGCTCGCTAGATAGCTACTAAAAGAAATGATTGCGGTCCTGTGTGCAAGGCCAGCTGAGATAGTAGCTGCTTCCTGGATCAACTCTTATCCCAGCCGGTGTTGCCTATGCGCGACCTCCCGGCGTAGACCCGTCCGTCAGCACGCCACGCCATGCCACGCCACGCTGCCGATGATTTCCCAATATTCCGCACACTGTTTCTGCTGATGAAAAATAATTTCGGCACGCCGCCGAAACAAACAATAAAAAATTATTTTAACAAAGGAAGAGAAAAATTCAGGTATATTTCTACATACTTTTCGGGAAAGCCGCCGACGCCTTTGCCTAACATTATAAAAATTGGCAGCTGCCTAAAATTGTTGAAAATCGCCGATCTTCACCAAAAATCGGCACGCCTATTGTGTAGCTAATGTGAAGTCTTAATTTAGTTATATCAGTCAATAGGATTGCATATAACCTGCATAGTTATTTGTATTTTTTTTTTACATTTTTTTGTCTTGTTTCTTTTCGTGATTATTTCTTTCTTTAAATGTTGCCACGTTTTCCATTAGATTTGATTTCTGTCCTATCCTGATTCTGAGGAGTGCTACATAGAAAAGTTGGACTTAGAAAATGTTGGATCGTCAATTTTCGCTGGCGGGCGTGTTCTTGTTTGTGGTTATTTTTATTTTTCGCCTCGCCAGTAACACTAGGGTGCCGGTAATAGAAACTGCATACCGTTATTTAAACCAAAAAAATAGAGCATAAATAAGTCTAAAATAAAGACCCTTCCTCCCGCCACACAAAAAAAAGTCTTACAATTTTTTTCTTTTTCGGGGCAGAGAGGGGGGGATCCCCCATCATTGCAGTCCGTTGAACATTATTCGTGCCTTGGCTAGCAAATTTTCACAACAACAAACGCTATCACATACACCGTACAAAATCAAGCTCCATAGATCACAGTTGTGTTCTTAAGTTAAGGTTTCAAAAGTGTCAATTATTAGTCATAGGCCTAGACCTTTTAGGCCAGTAAATCCGCAATTTAACCCACCACAAATGCAACATAAGGGGGAAGGGGGGATTGAAGCTTAATGGCGCGTCGACAGCTTGGTCACTAGCGCCAACCTCAGTCACAGTGCAGTGGTCCGGGTTGCCACTGCACCACACATTAGTCATACATATGTACCTCCTGCAAAAATTGAAAAACACCGAACAGGAGGACAGACTTGTCACCCAATTGACGCGCAATGACACGCGGAAGATGGAAACGACGATGAACACCATCAAGATGGCGACAATCAACAAGGAAGTGCCGGACCGTAAGTGGCCGTCGACACCAATAACATTCAGGAGGGTCAAACCCCCCCGCAAAACGAAACAGTGAGTAAGTCGGGTGTGACCAATGCACAAACGGGCCAACACTACCTCCTCACGGCGACACGCAGAGTGCCACTCCTCGACAGTGACTTTAATAGCTCGTAATTTATTACCGTCCTGTCTGTCCCACAAGGTTTGCCAAAAAAAGCATGTACCCTCACACGCAGAGTTGGAAAGGCGTCTGAATGAACAAGGCTGAGATCCCCACAGAAAGGGCCAGAAAGGGCCCCTTTTGCAGCAGAATCGGCTTGCTCATTTCCATCTATCCCAACATGGCCCGGGATCCAGCAGGAAAGCAAAGCTTGGACACGTTGTGTCAAGGGGTTCCAAGGATTGTAATTCGCCAAGGACTCCAGGGCACTCATGGAATCACTAAAGAAAATGAAATGCGTACCCTGAAGGTCAAGGATCCATTACATAAGGCGACATAAGGTTTCATGGTTGTTCCTAACTGGAAATACGTGCTGAATTCGAAAAAAAAAAACGTTATCCACGCTATCTGCTGCCGTTTTCCTGGAAAAAATAGGCCTAGTTTGTATATTACAGTTAAAAAATGCATATAATACGAAAAACGGAAATACGAAAGAAATTTTAGTGTACCTTGCATTGTGAGGGCATGTTTTGAACTTACTCAAAAGGATGTGCACTTCAAGATTCTGAAGGGTTCCACGCTGAAAACCTGGAGCATTAAAGATAGCGATCAAAATGGCACCCAAAATTTTAACTCAATTTCGCCATTTTGGCCTATTACACAAGAACCGTTAGTGTTACACAAAAACGATTAGGATATAAGTTGATTACAATAATGTAATCTAAAATGTAGGTCCCACACCTTTTTTTTCCATATATCACGGTTATCGAGAAAAACGGCCATTTTGGCTTATTTAATGCTTATAGATATCTTAATTTGTGAATACAACTGAAAATTTTAATTGCTGATGCGTCCTTGGTAATTCAGGTAGATGACTCCAATTTAATTCATTCGAAAGGTGAGAAATATCTTCTTTGAATCAAGGGCAATGAAAAGGGTCTACTACTATTAGGGACTGAACCACGCCCGTTTTGGTTGGGGCTGGTATCACAGTTACCATTAAATGTTTGCACTTTTTGAACTTCCAACAGCACTTTGACGTTTCTAATTAAGGTGAATGACTCCAATTAGGTACATTCGAAGGGTGGACATGTCTTCTTTGAATGCAGGGCAATTAAATGGTCTATCACTATTAGGGAACAATCCACGCACGTTTTACTAAGGGCTGGTATCACAGTTACCGTTCAATTTATCCCTCATTTTCAACTTTCAACTGCTCTTGTGATGTTTCTAATTTAGATGAATGACTGTAATTAGGTTCATTCGAATGGTTGGAATGTCTTCTTTGAATCAAGGGTAATGAAAAAGGTCTACCATTTTAGGGACCAAGCCACACCAATATTACTAGGGGCTGGCATCACAGTTACCATTAATTTTTTCGCTCATTTTCAACTTTTACCTGCACTGGTGACATTTCTAATTTAGATGAATGAATCCAATTAGGTTAATTTGAAGGTCGGTAATGTCTTATTTGAATTAAGACCAATGGAAAGGGTCTACCTCTATTACGGACCGTGCCACGCCCGGGAAGCCATCCACTCAGCAGTCAGAGACGAAGGTATCGACGAAGCGGACTAAACTCTTATCAAGACCATTTGGGACAAGAAGGGTGACAAGAATTTCTCCAGCCTCCATCGTATTTACCAGATGACGGACGTCGACCTGCTAGCTCAACTATTTGAACGCTTTTGTCGACTGACTTTATCGACTTATGAACTCGACCCTCTGTACTACATCTCCACTCCCAGGCTCAGTTGTACGGCTGCGCTAAAGTCAACGAAGGTAAAGTTGGCGTTGTTTACCCACGTTAGCAAGCACTGTTTCATTTCTTCCGGAATATGTGGTGGTTTGTCTACATCGGGTAGCGCAATGCCGTTGCCAACAAGTACATCCCCGAGACTTACGACTCGTCCAAGCCCTCTTCTTTCATCATGTCATGGGATATGAACAATCAGTACGGGTTATCGATGTGTTACGCACTTCCCTATGATGGTTTCTGTTGGCTTTCCAAGAGCGAAATTAAGTGGTGTGGCGTGAGCATGATGCCGAGAGGGGATACATCTTAGAAATCGACTTGGCCTACCCGTCCCACCTTCACGACTCACACAACGATTACCCTTTCACTCCGGAAATACGGCGATAGAAAAGCCGTCTCCCTATACAAATCAAATGGGGACGAAACTCAATCAACTCGGGAAGCCCGGTGTCAAGCTTGTGTCACCTTGTACAATGAAAAGAGCTACGTAGTACACTATCGAAATCTCAAATTTTACATCCAACATGGAATGGTTCTGCTTCACATTCGAAGGATCTTGAGTTTCCGTCAGCTACCCTGGTTGGAACCCTACATCTTGGCCAACACCGGGAGAAGACAGGTAACCTCTGACCCCCCTCGAGAAGGACCTGTACAAGCTAATGAATAATTCAGTTTTTGGTAAGACGATTGAAAACAAATCGAGCGTATCTTCATCAACTCGCGACCAAGAAACCCATCAAGTATAGCTCCACGCCCCGAGCAAAAGCGTTCGAAATTCTAAGACAAGACCTGATGTGTATCCGTTTGAAACTGTTATCCATCATCTGCGACCTTCCATTTTACTCTGGATTTGCCATCTTGGAACTCAGCATGCTCACCATATTTGAGTTCCACTACAATTATGTGAAACCGAAGTATGGGGAGAAGACGCAGTTACTTTTCACTGACACCGATAGTCTGACCTACGAAATTGAAACACAGGACCTGTACGAGGATATGGCAGAATAGTTGGACAGGTTCGACACCAGCAACTATCCCAAAAACAACGTTCTCTTTAAAGAAAAGTACAAACAAGTCCATGGGAAAGTAAACGACGAACAAGGAGGCGACCCCATCAGACAATTTATCGGGCTGAGATCAAAAATGTATTCCTACGCCACTGCTAGTCACTCGAAACGTACGGCAAAGGGTATAAGCAGCCTTACGTCAGGAGCCTTACTTCATCTGAGGTAAACTAATGCTTGTATAGATGAACTAACTCAATTTTGAACCTTACTACTTAAGGAAATGTAGTTACGGAATGGGGTGAACCTGGAGATGCGAACCAAAAATTCTCTTAATTAAGGACATTATTTCCCAGGGGCTTTTTTTCCTAGGGGCGTTTTTTTCCTGGGGGCATTTTTTCCGGAGGCGTTTTTTCCTAGAACCGAAAAGAACAGTGTAAGCTGAGAATGCTAAATCCAAACCTGCCAACATTGGGAGATGTACAAAGTATTCAAAATGAATTGTATCAAAACGTGGACATTAAAAGAATTTTTGGATTACTTCTGGGGATAAAATGTCCTTTAACGCTTATCTTCCTGATGAAACTTCAGCTTGAACGTTTCTATTGTTGTTCTGAGTGAAGGCCATCCATCCTAGACGACCAGAATGTCTTTTAGTGGTACGGAATGGAACAGCACTCAACTTTGTTTTGGTAACAAAAGGAAAAACGGATTCGTACAAAACTCACATTAGTTCTGTTACAGTGCAAGGAAACGTACGAAGCACTGAAAACTCCATTTGGTGACTTGGAAGTAATTAAGTGTTGCAAGAAATGGTTTTATTTCAGTGGAGGGTGTAGGCGTAAAAGTAAAAATAGTTTTTTACGGAGACATTTAGTTTATTCTCCTTACGAGACATTTAGTTTATTCTCCTTACAATGAATGAAATTTGTTCTCCTTCAAGTACGGACAACCCATGTTGGTTGTGCACCTTTAGTAAGGTCCTGAAGAGGGGCAGCACTTTCATGAGCAAATGCAGAACAGAATTCATGCGCATATTACTAACAACAGTTTGATTACTGTGCTCTTCTGAATTCTGTTAAGCAGGTAACCATTTTAAAATTTAGCCCCATGACGTCATACTGTATGTACCTCACCTGAAGCCTAGGATTGTAGCCAACTTAATAAACACTCTTGTTAAAAAGTGCCAAGAACTAAAGGGAAAGTAGCAGCTACTTGCACCGACCCAAGTAGATGATTTATAGGCTGCAATTTTAGACAGATGAACACATTTGTCTGGCCATGACACAGCGTAGCTAAAAAAAATTTGCCGAATTATCGCTGGAATTGCTACATCTACAAACGGTCAATAAAACTAACGTAGCAGGAAGACTATGACACCAATTTGTTTGAACTGAAGCAACACGAAACTGACACTAACAAACTGGACCATGCATGACAAGAATGTGTTCGTCAAGATTACGACAAACCGCGAATTACTCCTTACATGCACCTCCTAGTCGCCCTTATTGTACCCCAAGATAAAAACTCATTGTTCATTTGGGGCCTATGCTAAGGGATTTGGATGCAAGTAGTCCTGGGTCCTCACCAGAATAACCAGACCAGTTAGGGCTAATGTAGGTTTATTCCAGTCCACGCGGGCAGCAGTGGTTCATTATGTGCTTAGGAGGCTTCCACCACCCTTGCAGTGTAAAGGAGAGGAGTGTTGCTGGGTTGGAGCCCAGAGGTGAACTGATCAGCTGAGACCAAGAGTGTTGGTTAAGAGGAGGCTTGCAGTACCAATAAGCAACTTCAGATGTCCGCACAGCACTTCACCCTCTCACCCACACTACCAGGGCTCCACCTACATACAGGTGTAATGTGCAACCATAACATGTGGATATGTACCATACATAGCTCTGCCCAATTACATAATCAAGGTGCACTATAGCATCTCAGGGTGTGACTAACATCATACGGTTTCTCTACAGTAGCTAAGGGAGCACTAAGCTCAATATCACTTAATTATATGTTTTAATTATAACACTGAACAAGAAAAACAACAAGAATAAGTGTAACAGTATTCTGTAAAATTGACCTTGTATAGGATTTAAATGTACAAGTTGCTATTGCTGAGTGTGCAAAAACTTTAAAAGCAATCCCTTCAACAGGTTTAGAATCCACAGATCTTTATGCATTGTGGCCTACAATACATATTCAGAAAACATCTGGGCCAAGTTATATTGTCCGAAGACTTCTTTCCCATATTAAAATCTGTAACTTAATACGAAAAATGGATTCGTTTAGTGTCAAGTTAGAAAGCAATATTAGCGACTTTCAATGAACTCTCTTCAATTGCTATAATTAGCCATTTAATGAGAATTCTTTATAACTAAGTTTTAACCCACAGAAAACTATAGGAAAACATTTCCAGACAACTTGCTTCAATTAAATAAATCATAAAAGTTTTGATTTTTGTAGTAGCGATTTTGTGATTGCATAAATCTTTCCTTAATGCACAGAAAACATAACAATGATAGTCTAGGCTAGGTGAGACACATTCTACCAATCAAACAGCTTACAACAATTGAGGAGTTCTATGGAAAAAGGTCTTAAAGGCACTCAGGCCCTTCTTCGTAAGAATGCATTTTCCGATAGCCCAAAGCCTATTCTACTCAAAAAGGGTCTAAGTTTAATTTTTAAAACAGCCGTTAGATGGCAGCAGCTGATTTAGTCGCGCCGCGTTTTCAGAAAAGCGGGGCTTTCTCAATCGCCAAACAACATGGCTGCCACCAGGAGCTTCCACTGTTTAGATATCGAGTTTGATAGTGATTCTACGCTTTTATCACCAAGTACAGACGAGGAAGACATGAAAGTTGAGCGGAAAAAAGGAAAGGTGTTAGACACAAATCAATATCTGGATTATGGGAAAAAAAATAGTGCAAAACGACGTAGAAACAAGGTGAGATTCGCGCTCGTGTTGAAGCTTGTGTTTTGAACGAATGGCCGAACTTCGCATAGAAATACAGAACGGACGTTTTATACTTATGCTGCTCTGTTATATTTTTCAGGGACATAGCTATAAAGGACAAAATGGTGTTATCCATGAGGGCAAACGATTTAAAGTAACAGAAATGTGTTGCAGAAAGGAGTGTTGCAAGAAGATTTCCGCACAGAATCAATAAAAGCAGTTTGATTATTTTTGGGCAATCGGTGATTACAGCAAGCAAAGTCATTTTCTTTCCGGGATGATGGCCTGCAGAATACCAAACAAAATGAAAGCTAGTTCGGAAACCCACAATAGGACATTAACCTGGCACTACTTTTTGTGTGTTGATGGCAACAAAACTGATGTTTGCACAGTTTTTCTTAAAAATGTACTTCAGATCTCTGATAAAAGGATGAAAGCTGTACAACATAAGCTTAGATCATTTGTCAGATAACCATGGAAAACATAAAAATAGACCAAGAAAAATCACTGATGATGTTTGGATCCTGTTTTATATAATGTGTGAGCAAATCCCATCTAAGAATTCTCACTACAGCAGAGATAAAACTGAAAAGTATTTTCTAAATCCCGAATTAAATGTAACAACTCTATTTACTACATTTAAAGATTATTACATTTCAGTAACTGGTAACGAACTTGCAATGTCTTACAAAACATTTGCTGCTCACTTTCAAACACAGATTTAGACAGCCACGAAGCGATGTGTGTAACATGTGCTTTTCAGTGGAACAACAGGATGTGTCTGTTGAAAAAAAAAGCGGACACAAACGGTATATTGCTAAATGGAAGAAATACCAACAAATAAAGAAAGAATACATCGATAATGCGTCAGAAAATGAGTTGGTATCGGAATTTGATTACTGACAAAACCTTCCGTTGCCAAAGTTATCGGTTTTGGGTTTACTTAGTTAAAATCCACCAAGCAAACTCAAATTGTCTAGAATGGCAAACAAAATACACTTGACACCAAAAGCTCTTAACTCTAATAGAAATCAAGACATGACAAGAAATGAATTACTGTACTTGTTTAATTCTGTTAAGTTTTATTCCAACTAGACTTATTTAGCCTTATACTTTTAAAGCGATTATTGAAATATATTCGAGCAAAACATTATTGCATTACTTCAGGTGCCTGTAAATAAAATGATAAGAGTGGAATGGAAAGAGAAGATCGTATTCATGGATTCTGACAAATAATAGATTTTAGCCTAAGCTAATTCCTTCAAGAGTGCTAATATCCGTATTACTGTCTTCCTATTATCTAATTAAAATATCAGCTCAATTATTAAACAGTTGTATCGTGAACGATACAGATTATACGTTATGCTTATCCAGCGACTTGAGGCTGTGTTGCCTGGCAACCGGCTCCCAGTCTCCCTGAGTCAAAGGCCTGACTCGGCTCGCTCTCAGGACGGACAAGATGACAAACTGGACTCGAAACGACAACTCCACGACTGACTCAAGACATGCTATTTTTCACTATTTTAAAGGCTGTTTTGAAATACTTAGAACTGAAGCTGTTCTAAGAAAGGTTAGCTTGAAATAATTTATTTTAACAATAGCATAGCTTGAAACCAGCGCTCTTTGCTGTACTGTGAATAGCCAAGATGTCCGCCTGCTCTACTAAGAAGTGCGGATGTAAACGTTGCGCCAGCCTTTCTTTGAATAGTCGGGGTACGTGGCTTAGCCACTTTGCGGATATAAATCTCAACCTCTCATGTTGTGGTTGTTCTCTCTTTCTCGGTCCTGTTGGTCTTTTAAGGCTCTGCTTACAAAATAAAATAACTTTGCTTGTTATTTCTTTTCTATTAATAATAAATATTTGTAGATCATGCGCTTTTATTTTCATTAATAATAAATAAGCAGTGTCAAGTTATTCAGGATATTATGCTTAGATTAATATGCAAGTATTGATTATTCTTAATTAATCTAAGTAAAGTAATTTGCATAATTACATCCCGTAACAATATCCTTGACAAAACGGTAAGCTGGTTGGCTCTTAATGAGACTACAGCTTATGCCTAGGATAATCAGTATTCTTGATTACTTTGTTATCATTAATAGGCCTGTCAGCATAATCGGATTACCTCCGATACGTCATAACGATTTTTCTCCCCGAGGCTTCCTCGAGGGTGAGTGTAGGGAAAACTTCCTAATTGGCCAAGGATGAAGAAAACCTAGCACTAATGACATATAAGTTGAAAACCAACCATGCTGAAATTTTGAACACATGTAGAAAAAAAATTTCCTTTGAATGAGCCGTTATCTATGTAGATATTCTGACCAGGCATCAATAGAGCTTTGTGTAAAAAAAATTAGCTTATGATGAAAGAAAAGTTCATGTTTAGAAAGAATATCACAATTAACGTTTTTCTTGATTTCTTTCCCATCTTCAATTTCTGGTTTCATTTTCCTGGACTCGTTTCTTTCTTCGTTTTCTTTGTTATCTCCCTTATTTTTCGTAACATCTAATTTCTTCATGCCCTCTGTCTTGTTACATGACAGCAGTATTTTTCCATGACAACCATCTACTTCGTGACAGCCATCCTTTTCATGACCGCCCTCTTTTCATGACAGCCATCTACTTCATGACAGCCGTCTTTTTCATGACCGCTCTCTTTTCCCTCTATGCTTCACAAGGGTGATGCCATCCCTGCATCTATTAACAAAGTAAAAATCTCGAACATCATTATTATAATACTTCCCTAATTTTCTTCCATGTTCCTGATTTTTCACTTTCGTCCTCTTTTCTATGTCATCTGTTCGTTTTTCCATCCTCCCTTGACAAGGAAATGTCCCCCTGTGTCTATTAACAGAGTAACTCGGAAACAACATTGTTACAATACTTCCCTAGTTCTCCTGTATTCCTGATTTTCCATTTCCGTCCATCTTTTCTGTTTCATCTGGATGTCATCTGTGTCATCTTTTAGGTTTCTTTTCCTCTCCATCCTTGACAAGGAATGTCCTCCTTTTTGTCTATTAACAGAGTAAAATTCGGAAAACCATAGCATTGTATAACTTATCTCACCCATACAATTTTGAGGTATGGGAGTCATCTCACCCATATCGATCTTAAAGTATGAGAATAATTTCACCCATACTAACTTCACTGTATCAGAATAATCTCATCCATACAAACTACACTGTATGAGAATGATCTCACCCATACAAACTCCACTGTATGAGAATAATCTCATCCATACAAACTTCACTGTATGAGAATGATCTCATCCATACACTTTACTGTTTACCACATATACACAAATCTAGCAACATTTTTGGGATCCTAAAAAAAAATATACGTGTATATAAATCTTTTATAGTGAACACTTTAACAGGACTCGTAATTCTAAAATACCAGAATACGAGTGCCAATTTAACGGCTTTCCTACAAACCACCAGCTGGATTTTTTCTTTTCCTTTATTTTTCGTAATTTTCTGTTTTTCTGTCTTTCCTTCCTCTTATTCCATGATCACGTCAGATTTCCAGTCCCCACATCAGACTTATTCCTACTCTCATCTCCTTCATTCTTTACCACACTCCTGGCTAGAACAAAAAAAATTTACTTTTATTATTATTAAGCATAGCATTTTCGCATGTTGTCCTGTCACATGTATCGTTTTTCATACTTCATTATCGAAATTTAATAGTGCTGCTGTAACATAAAATTTCGTTAAACACAAGTTTGCGTTTAATATTTTCAATATTTCATTCATTCAGCTTATTTTTCTTAACCTGCCTAGTTGACAGCGTTCTGTCAGCCAGTCAACCACTTTGAGACATTTTTATGAGCACCCGGGGTACGGGATGAGTTCTAGTATGCACCTCAATAGGAGAGGAGAGGACGGTGGGGGGGGGGGGGGTCTTTCTGCAGCCTTGGAGCCCATTGTCGAAAGAAGGCCCCATGACCTCGACCTGGGTCTAATTTGGCTCGCTTGTAAACAGGTGAAGGAGGAGCCAGCTCGTGACGTGGCTTGTGGCTTGCCGCGGTCCCTCACTGCCGCCTGATTGGTCTTGACCCCTGGTCAATCCTTTTCCCCCCCTCTTTCCGTTTTTATTTATTTTTCTGAGGTTTTTCCTTTCGTGAAGTGTAAGGACTTATATCGCAGCTGTTTACAAAATGGATGGAAAGAATGGAAAAACGCCAGATACTTCTACTGCCGCCTGGATCACCACCTGCGTCTTGCCTACCGGCTGCTTTACAGCCGGTACACAATTTTTCATCTCGTCAGTCATTTTTAACTGTGCCGTCCTGTTAGCCCTTTGCCAACCTGTCCTCATCTGACTTTGATGACGTGCCCCCCCATACGTTCTTTCTATTTCCAACTACGTAGTTAGCAAAGTTTACCCGGGCATGTTGATTGGACCTGCCGGTACCTCCGCCCAGCGCTGGAGGATCCCATAGCTCGGGAAGCCTACCTCACCGCTCATTTTCGGTTATGCAATATAGGCAATATCGCCGATTGTGAACATGCCATATATGGCATTTTTCTGCCCTATTCCCACCTGGGTGAATCCCATGAGAATTACTATAAAAGGGTCAAATCTATCGAGAATCTCAACTGCCCAGAAGAAGCCTGAATCTGGCGTCTAAAATGCGGATACTCTCCCTAGAGTGAGAGCACCTCCCTCCACCCAGATGCCTGTGTTTCCCTTGGACCAGATCCTGGACCTTTTCCGACCCCATCTGTCGTATTGGCTGAGTTTTCCAACTCTCCTCATTTGATGACATTGCAGCTGGACCATCAACGTACCCAGATCCCCAAAACCTGGTGCAACTCCTAAAAGGGAAGAGAACCGATATCGTGATTAATTTAAGACGTTATTTAATAATTAGTATGCTTAATTTAAATGCTAGGAAATTGTCCTTAGTTTACGTTGCACGTTTCTAATTACTCAGTAATATAGTGTACATTTACTTCGTAAGGATTGGCTTTAATAAATTTATTCCTTATTTCAGAGGTTGATTAATGCCGAGGAGTGCCACTAATGTCTTTTCTAGTGCGGGGCACCTCCCATTTTTTTTTCTTTCTTATCTCAGATTATAATGTTTCTTAAATTTTTTTCGTGTACTGGGAAAACTGTTCCGCCAAATGATTTCTGCGTCGGCTCCTTATTTTAGTAGTTTTTGTTATGTCATGCTGATTTTTTTAACAACTTTTTTTCTCTTTTCTAACATAAAAGAGTTAATGAAAAAAAAAAGTTGTTTAAAAAAATCAGCCTAGGCACCTTGCCAAACTGACAATTCACACACATACGCACCAAGGTAGGCCAGTACCATCTTCACTGGACCAAGGCAACAGTTTTATTTTTCCCTAAGTGCTCACTAGTGGTAGTGGTAGTGCCGAATGCAATGAGTAACCAAGGATTTAGGTATTAGCAACTGAGGTGTAAAACCCTGTGTGCCTTTCGTGTGCTTAGGAGCATACAGTCTGTACAGTAGTCCATCCACATCCTGATAAAAAATATTTCTGCCAATGGTATCAATGATTTCAACCTCTCCCGTGTCTGCTAGCTTAGCTATCACTTCCTTACAGTATTCGTCATGCTCTTGTTCAATTTTCATCTGTTGCCTAGTCCCCTCAGGAAACTAGCTGTCGAGCACACACACGGGGTGCTCACAGACTCGAGACAGTGTATCCTCAACAGGCATACTAGTTCCCGCTCTGTGTTGAATAATGAAATCATATTCCCTTAATTTCAACAATACCCTCTCCAACTTAGGAGACAAGTTAGGCGATGTGTATAAAAAATCATAGCTCAATGGTCTACCCTCAATGTGAAGATACGCCCAAGCAAAAATAAGCAAAAATATTTTCAATTGCATGGATGGCCGCGATAATCTCGAGTTGAGCAGTCGTTGTTTAAGATTCCGCAATTGAAAAGGCCCTGGAAGTGTATCCCAAAACATACTCCGTGCCATCATACACCTAAAAAAGTGCTCCACCGGCCCCCGACTGACTCGCAAATAAGGGGTTTGGAAAAATCGGGGTATCGCAATGTAGTGGCCTCCATCAACGCACCCTTACGCTTCTGAAATGATGATTCTGCAGCCTCATCCCAAACATATTTGCAATTCTTGCGAGTGAGTTTAGTCAAACTACCACACAGAGAGCTGAAGAAGCGCACATGCCGACGCAGAATATTAGCTAGCCCCAAGAACCTGCGCATTTGCTTAACGTTCCTAGGTCTAGGATAGTTCTTGATAGCGTCCAATTTGTCAGTGTCAGGACTCACGCCATCCTTGGTTATGATAAACCCTAAGAATTTGACCTTTGACAACCCAAATGCACATTTAGAAGGGCTCAACTTCATGCCGCTGTTAGCGACAAGGCCCAGTGCTACGTCCACATGCTGTAATGTGAGACTGTACATCACGTGACGTCAGAAATACATCATCTAAATATAGATGAACAAAGTTGTCTAGCACTGGCGCGAAAATTTGATTAGCACAGTGCTGAAACACACTGGGAGCCACCTTCAGTCCCATTGGCAGAACCGGATATTGCACGGGGTATCTTCCAGAACTGAACGAGCAGATCTCCCTGGCCCTCTCGGACAGAGCAATCTGGTGAAATCCTAATCTGAAATCCAAATGACTGAAAATGGTGCATCCCCCCCCCCCCCCAACGTAACCAGTACATCACCCAAAACTGGCAAAGGAATACTGCACCCAGTCTTGACTGAGTTAACATTCCGAAGGTCTATGACCAAACGGTATTTATTTTGCGGTCTCCTAACCAATAAGGCTGGAGAATCCCATGGGCTAGTGCTGTGCTCCAAAACGCCAATCTTCAGCAACTCGCGAATCTTTTCCTCTATAATTTCTCTGAGCATAAGGCACCCTATAAATCTTACTTTTGATCGGGTGTGAATTACCAACATCCAGATCAGTCTCAAAGTCACGATACAATCCCAGGTCATATTCATGCTGGCTAAAGGTATTCTGATGTTTCTTCAGGCCCCCCAAAAATAATATCTTTTCATACTCGCCAAGTTCCTTAAAAACAAATTGTGGTTCCAATTCAGCCCACTCCAGCCTCTAATTGTTCTGGAGAATTAACTTCTTCAGGCTCCGTATGTTCAATAACCCTAATAGACCTAGCATATGAAGCTAAAGGCTCATTATCTGCCACCACAGTCGTATAACAGCCCAGCACACAGACCTTAGATAATACCACCGCAAAACATGAATTATTAACAGCCTGTACCAGTATACGGCCCAAAGGTGTTGTGCGCACGAACGCCTCGACCAAAGCAACATCTTCTTCCACACAGTGAGGTGAAAATACACCATTTTGTATTTCAGGGTAAGGCCAATGGATGACTGCCTCCACCAAAACACAACAATTTGCCTCAATCACAACATCATGCAACAGGGTAACTAATGCACTTTCCACCACCCATGGTTCCACCGCCCGCGGACACTGCTTGTCCTTATCAGTCACTGAAGATTGATCGTGGGGGGGGGGGAGATGAGGCTTAATGGCGCGTCGACAGCTTGGTCATTAGCGCCAACCTCAGTCACAGTGCAGTGGTCCGGGTTGCCACTGCACCACACATTACAGAGATATTATTCAAACCCCTAATCTAAATCTTGTCATACATCTGTACCTCCTGCAAAAATTGAAAAACACCGGACAGGAGGACAGACTTATCGCCCAATTGACGCACAATGTCATGCGGAAGATGGAAACGACGACGAAAACCATCAAGATGGCAACAATCAATAAGGAAGTGCCGGACCGTAAGTGGCCGCCGACACCAATAACATTCAGGAGGGTCAACCCCCCGCAAAAGGAAACAGTGAGTAAGTCGAGTGTGACCAATGCGCAAACGGGCCAACACCACCTCCTCCTCACGGCGACTGCGGCGACACGCCGAGTGCCATTCCTCAACAGTGCCCTTAATAGCTCGTAATTTATTGCCGTCCTGTCCATCCCACGAGGCTTGCCAAAAAGCATGTAACCTCAGACGCAGAGTTGGAAAAGCGTCCGAGGGAACAAGCCTGAGATCCCTACCGAGAGGGCCAGAAAGGGCCCCTTTTGCTGCAGAATCCGCTTGCTCATTTCCACCTATCCCAACATGGCCCGGGATCCAGCAGAAAAGCAGCAGATTGATCGTCAATGTCCAGGATAGCCAAACGAACATACTCTGGACAGTACTCATTATAATTAACAATCTCATTATTGCAAAAATAGAGCTCCTTAGCCGCGTAAGCCAAAGGGCTCAATTGAAATTTCAGGTGGCCTATAGCCAGTATATTTTCCGAACAGTGTAGCACAACCTTCTCTGCCTGGCCTTTCAAAAAAATCAAACCCGTCATCGACCACAAATTTTGGCGTTTAAACTATGGTCCGCCATAACCTTCTTTTAGCCCACGCCGATCAAGTTTACCGGGTTCTCCAGTACACGTAGGCTACACTGATTATTGCCATCAGCCAGTAATGAAGTAGCAATTATTCTAATAACCAGAGTTACCCCACTCCCAGTACCAATAAGTGTCGCTACCGATATACCTTCAACATCCATAACCAGCTAAGGCCTAGCTTAGTCAACGCTGCCGGTCCCTACATCAGCCACCGAGCACTCGCCCTGTTCACTCCCCCCCAATCCCAGTGACAGCATCCAACTTACAAGTCCCCATATCCTTCACCATGTCTATGCACTCCTCGCCACCCGTAACCAGTCCAAGCCGGTTCAACCCGGGGCTTGCTACACAATCCCAAAACGTGAATACAAACGAGAACTCCTCCCCCGTAGGTTCAGTAGGAACAAGCACCGCCCAATCCAAAAGTGAGCACTCCGGATGACATACCGCCATACTAGGGCAGACCACAACAGCATCACTACTGTATCTCGTCGTCAAACACTGCAAGGTGAACTGCCTACTTTTCCCAAATAGGAGCGACACCAAGGGAAACCCCAACTGCAAAATATTTAACTTAGAAGTGTAAGGTGTCATGTCAGCCCCATCCGAATAGCACAACACCACAGCTGAATTGCAACAAATATCAAAGTAGGAATTCACCTTACCCAACAGCACATTAAATAGCCTATCCAACTCAGTATTGAGGAGGAAAGTGTTTGCCACAAAATGATGAGGTGAGTGACCAAAATAAGCTACCAAACCAGTCAAACCTGCAGTTGAGTCCGGCAAGGCCACTTGTTCCCTTTGCCACACTAGTCCGTCACACAATTCTGTAAAAATATCAGCCGCCTTCACCTCATCGCAGACATGGCTTGCCTTCATCCTGTATTTGCCACCCGTAATTTTAAAAGGGAACTCCTTACAATCCATAAGACTAGGCGACCCTGCACGCTCACCGTAATCAGATACCTCCATAGGCTCCACTTCAGATTTGCTATATTCATCCGTGTCCACAGACACCCCTGAAACCGGAACTGACAACAATTTTTTCTCATTGCTTTTAACAGAATCTACTGCAGGCTGAGGATGTGTTGTCAACACTGAACTCTGAACCGCACTCACCTGATGATTTTCACCTACACCATCCTGCCTGTCCCTCTGGAAAAACCCATTAGTATCTTGGTAACCATTGTTAATATTTTGCCGATAATCACTATAGTTATTGTTACCTCCTCTGCCTCTACCTTTGTAAAACCGATTTTTGTTGTAAGACCCAGCCTGTCAGGAAACGCTGCCCGTACCATAACAACCTCTAAAGTTACCTCTCCCATTCTGATACCCATTTCCCTGTTTGGGAGGCCACTGTCGCCCACTTCTAAGGAAATTATCCCTGCGTTTAAAGCAGGAGGCCCGGAGGTGCCCAATTTTCTTGCAATGGAAGCAAGCCATCTGCTCCTTTCTACCGACCTCGGTAACTGCTACCCTAGCCTGCTCAAACCGGTCGTGTACCGTACTAGGCGGTGGTGCATCAAAACCAACCATGGAGGAAAGCAGAGAGCCTCCATGCTGGCCCTGCAGACGAACCCTACGCAAGTTTTCCCTAGCCGACAAAATAGCTTGCCTTCTAATGGCCTTGGCCAGCATCTCGTGAAAGGATTTAGGCTCCACTGCCGATAGATACGATTCGATCTCCCGCGGAACACCCTGTAAGAAGGGTGCCCTCAAACTCTCGTCCTTTGACAAAATTTTCATTTGCTTCATAACAGCTGTCTAGTGCCCATTGATACGCCAAAGACTAGCAGCCAACAACTCCAATCTATCTGCGGATTGCTCCACTGTTTCCTCTGCCCCTTCAATAGGCCTAAAAAATTCGGCGCAGAGCACGCTCTCATCGCCACCCCCGTACCTCTGGATCAACTCATTCTTAAACTCATCAAAAACAATGGCTTCCAACAAAATGGGTGAGTTGGCAACGAATTTTGCCGCCACACCTTCCAATCTACTAGTTGCCGCTGAAATCAGCATAGAATTCGTGATATCTGGATCCCGCTTTTTCAAATTATCCATCATGAGCAAAAATGTGAAAATATCCTCCCCTGGCTTATCGGCGAAGTGCACAATGGGGTCAATGGCTGCTCGGAGCTCGTCACGTAATGGGCCTCCTTATGTCCGGCATTCTTCTCCAACAAGGCAATGAGTATATTCCTGTGCTCCTTGTCCTCGGCCAACTGCGTGTACAATAACCCAACAACCTCAGCCGAAGAGCCCAATGCAGGCGCGTCGACTTGTGGCGCCACCTCCATAGGAACCAACTCTTCCGAATTAGCCTCCAACTCCATTTGCTCATTCCCAACAACAACAGCAGTAGCACCCGTCCCTGAACTCTGAGAAGTAGTAGCCTCACCATCCACCACCTGAGCCGGTACCACTGGTGCATGTTCGGGCAAGTTAGGCTGCCGCACTGTTTTGCCCGTATTGTCCAAAATCCTGCACCAAATGGGCCTACCTTTATATGACACCGTAGAACCCCTATGTGGCACACGAGGCATAACTGTCTGATACACACAATCCCACACCAAAATGCAGCAATAAACACTAGTAGGCTACAATGGTCAGCAGCAACAAGCAATGTATCCCTGCCCGAACCTCTAAAACTAGGTATTTATCTGTTCAACACTGGTCAAAATAAAATTTCTATCCTGGTTAGTACTGTAAAGGGAGAAAAATTATTTATGTCCTTATCTTAGCAGTGGCAAAAAAATAATCTAATTTTTAAGTTGCACCGAGTTAATTACTACCCCCATGAATCCAAGAGTTTTATCCCACTTCTGACACCAGAGTAACAGAGTTACGTCCTGGGGTTGACAGCTCTGAAACCTAATGCTTAAGTGAAACAAGGCACGTGGATTCTTTATAAATCAAGGATTTTATTCACAAAGCCTAGCTAGACCTGAAATTGGGCTAGCTTTAACAAAGATAGATAAGCAAGTATTATTTAGCACAATTAGGTAGCCTAAGCTACAACCACAATCTACGTATGGAGCACACTCACATTAATTACCCTCTAATCAATAGTATTATAACAGAAGTAGCACAAATCAAATTCACAAGCTCCTAAGTACTCACAAGCTATTAACTTACACTGCTGACCAAGATTTAACAACACAGATAATGATACTTAGCTGCTAAATCCAGATATCAATACAGCCTCTTCAAATAAGCTTCACTCCAAAGTGAACAAGAATACAATCCTCACAATACGCAAGTCCTGTATTCAACTGAGAATAAACCACTCCAGCCAGAGAATACCCGTGATCAGAGAACCAGCCAGTCAGGGAGTCAGGCCGCGAAGAACACCCCAAACAAAAGCTCCCTGCCTCATATACCAGCCTAGCGAAAGGGTTAAGATTCTGAGCTTGATGCCCCTGCCCTCTAGTGGGCAATTTCAGAGTTCAAGTAAAGGGTTAACCTCATGAGCTAGATGCTGTTGCCCTCCATAGAGAACTTCAGCACCCAGCTACATGAATAGCAGTCTCCAGAATCAGACTAAGACCAGCCTAGAATAATAAGCTGAATATCAAGGGTGTTGTATGGCCAAATGATCAATAAGTAGTATGATGATTAAGTTAATGACTCCTTAATTAGTATAAGCTAATTATAACCAATTTGCATAATTAGTATTACTGCACTTTTTAATTACCCTAGTTGCACACTGTTGACTAGTACAATATATCTCCATTACACTTGAAAGTTACACAAAAACTTAGTTTTAAAATCTGCCCAACGAATAAAAGGTCTTGCAGACAAACAAGATCGTACAGTTTTATGCACAAATTTTAACTCATCTATTTCTCTAAACTTAAGCAAATATTCCAGTTTTTCAATGAAAGCTGCAGGAAATATTTTATCCTAAGATCCGTTAAATTCTTCCACCGTAATGGCCTCAATTTTTGGCAAAGAAATTCCAAGATTCGCTGCATTTTTAGCATTTGCATTACCATGGATTATTACTATTAACTCACTGCGTGTGGCAAATGTACGACGTACGTTTGCTCTTAGTCACGTCTGGAAGCTGCAAACGTACAACGTACGTTTCCGCAGTTGTGCGAGTTTGAGCGTGTTTGCTTTCGAAACTGCGCAACAATGGAAGTTGTAAGTGACAGCCACAGCATGGATGAACCTTCAGCCAATGATTGTAGGCCGTTTTGGGCTTTTTTTCAACCAAAATGGCTGCCCGGCAAAGCACCGCTCGTCGGCCATGCCGTGTTAGACGTATTCTACGACAGCAATAGCGACGTAAGTTTTGAACGTAAATTAATCAACATTTACAGTTGCATACACATACATGCAGATGATTAAGTCAATGCGCTGCTCTTTGTTCACTCAGTTAGAAATGCCGACTGGGATTTACACTTGGCTGCAACGCACAACTTTCTTAAGTATTTTTTTTGCCTTTGATAGTCAAAACTACGCTAGAATGATTCCCCTGTACTTGACGGATATGGAGAAACTTAAGGAAGAGCATCCAACTGTATGGCAAGAGTTCAAGGAGGGAAAGTGGGTTGTAAACAGAACCAACATACCATTTTGTGCCCTAGGCGCCGATGAAGCTCTGCAGCACCAGAACGGTGGACTTACAGGGATCACTCTAAATGAGAATGCTTGGACAACATTCTTTCTGGCAGATCCGGAGCTCACAAGGATCGCTCTAGCAACCACTCCCAATACAAACTGTCATCACGAAACTAAAATTCATGTCGGTTTGTAGGTGCCAGGATCGCAACGTAAGAAATCTGGTAGAGGCTTTCTCATCCACAACAAACCCATTCAAATTCAACATAGAAGAACTGATTCATCTTGTGACTAAGCAAGTTCTCCCCAACGATGTTCAGAAGGACATGTATACAGTTGCAGATAATAGAGAAAGTCTTCTTTCAAAATTCATTGAAGAACGCATCAACAGGATCAGCCAGCCATTAGTACAGTTTGGGCACCAATGAAAAAAACAAAACTCAAGACCTGCAAATCAGCATTAAAGACTGTTAAAGTAACACTGAAGGACAAAGTGGTAGAGTTAAAAGCTGATTTATCAATATTTTCCAGACTGATGATTGCAGCAAGAAGTTAAGATGAAATAGACCTAAAGGCAATATTTAGTCAGTATGAATTCTCGTTATTGCCACCTGCTTTGTTTTCCCTAAATGGATGTGTGCATCACTGCTCGGCAAAAAGCAAGCTTGTGGAAATCCTGGAGGGACTTCCACAAAGTACAAACCCTTCGTCCAATGACCAGAGCTTAGAATTCTTACACAACTCCTTTTCACTTGAAGTAGCGACACAAACGGTTGCAGTCATTGATGGAATGACAGAGCTGCATTCCATTGATAAACCTAAGACTGTGAAGACGTGAGAAATTTGCACATCACTTTGTCAGGCAGATGTCAAAGAAGTTTGGCATGTACAAAGAGGTTCATTTAATATTTGACACTTACAAACCGTATTTACTCAAGACATTGACAAGGGTGAGACATCAGAGCAAATCGGTCCCTATCCATTACAAAGCGTACCCATCAACAAACATACAAAAAGTAACCATGCATCAGCTGTTGTTACACAAAAGGACTAAGGATGAACTGACAGAATACCTGGAGAGAAGATCATGGATTATGCAGTCAAGAACAATACGCAGTTTGTCTGCAGTTGGAAGAACCAAGCAATTGCAAGCCATATCGACGTGTCATGGACACTAAAATAATTTTGCACAGTATCCATGTTGCAGCTAGAAACATTGGCAAGATTCACATACACTCACCAGGCACGGACGTATTGGTTCTTGCATTTCGACGATATCCAGTACTTCCAAGAGATTCCAGCATTATACTGGGTACTGGTAGAAACAAACGGCTGATTCATCTCCACCCAATTTATGACGCATAAGGGCCCAAGAAGGCTGCAGCACTTACAGGATTTCGTGCCCTTTCCGGTGCTGATATCACCGGGTCATCTGCCGGAAAAGGAAAGATAACATGGTGGAATGCTTTCTATGCAGCTAGTGATGACATTATAGCTGCATTGAGAATGATGGGCCATTCTGAAACCGTCTCCACCGACAATTTACAAATTCTAGAAGCATTTGTTTGTCAGGTGTGTGTATCGCGAACCAAAATGACAGACATTGGGGAGGTAAGATGGTGGCTCTTCACCAAGAAACAGAAGGCTGGAGAACATCTTGCACCAAAAAGGGGATCTCTCTACCCAGCTCTTTTGCATGCACACCACCAAGCCATTGTTTGGGCTCAACACAATGGACAGCATCCGGCGCTCCCTCCACCTACTGATCTACGCTGGTCTCTTGCGGATGGGAAATATGAACCCATTACCTGTACAGAACCTTGTGCTCCTCAAGAACATTTAGAGCTGACAAAGTGCTCCTGTCAGAAACGTCGATACATCCCTCCCTGTCGATGCAACCGTAACAACCTTCCTTGCACCGAGATGTGCTCATGTGGTGGACACACACACACCCCTGCGTACCCCTGCGTGTCGTAGGAGGCGACTAAAAGGGAACCCAAGATC
>JAHWFP010066683.1:4382-15789 GCA_023313725.1 Lithobius niger
CAAATACCCCCCCCCCACCACACGCATACGCACACGTGCACGTCCATCTGGTAAGATACAGTTTCTCATAACCGTTATTTTTCCGCCTTGACGTTACTCGTATTTTAGCCAAAGTGCCCAGAAGGCATTGTATGGCAGATGACGAGAGGGACAATTGAGCTGGAGAAATCCAAGCGTACCATACGATGTCCTTTATACGTAGCACACGATGTTCGCCAGCTTTCCTCCGGGAGACACAAGCTTTCTGTAAACGTCACAGAAATGTACATCTTCTGGCCGATGCACCAAAATGTAATAAGGGTCTAAGGACAGAGGCTACAGATGGTAGTGGAATTGTCAGACGATAAATTAGGACCGTAGCTCCGTCTGTAGACGTTTATTTCTTCAGGTTTTAGATGTTGATAATAGCTCGCGTGCCACTAACGAATCCCAGCCTAAAATACTTAATGGAATGCGGATGAATAGAAGGAAATAGTTGGGGACGTGACGCAACTTAAAGAGAGATTGCCGCCAAATAACAGGCTTCAGCATCTCTAGCCATTTACCGCTATCATGAGTCTATGAAAAGTTCCGTAGGAACATTTTCATAGACTCATGCCGCTATCTAGTTCTGTGTAGCTCTTACTTTCAACAGGCGAAGGAACACGCAAATAAATTTCTTTATATGAAACAAACAAGCCACGTGCCTCCTTAATTCCTGAGTGTCAAGTTGGTGCGTCCACGGGCACCAGGGAGTAAGCGGCAAAGTTTAAGCCTAACGGCATCACGGGCGTTTTTTTCCAGCTATCGGCCGTTTTGAAACGCAGATTTTGAACCGCAAGATGGGCGCTATCTACTGACTGTGATATCGTTAACTTTGACCGATTGCTCCCTGGTGTACGTGGACGCACCAACTTTACACTCAATAATTTGGTGTGCAAAACGGCCTTGAAATTGGCTTCGAGTTGGCCTTGAAAAGGCCTAGAAAATTGTTTCGGCTCTGGTGTACGAACCCTGCAGAGGGCATTGGCTGTTGAGCATGCCACTGCTATTGCAAAAAATAATTTTAAGTATGCTGTGGCAAAACATTGTGAGGGCCAACACGTGGTTAATGTTAGCAACACCCAAGTAATATATGTGAAAAAGTTGACAAATTCAGAACAAATCTTGAAGCATACACCATCACTGCAAACCAATGTCGAATTATTAACACAATTTTTAAATTCCCAAATATGGAAAAATGGCACAACATTCTCAAAAAAAGTCCCATGATGCAGTTGTAGTTAGCAGGTTTGTTCTCGATGGGGCTTGTTGACATCCACGACATTCGTGGCTGTAATGTTGTGTTTTTGTTGAATGTGTTTAAGTAAATATGTGTTTTTACGGCTTTTATGTAGCATCCTCTGATTGTGTTGTGCATTCATTTGTCAGGTGAACAAAGCATAAATAAACAGCAGAAACTTTTTGAATTTACCATATGTGTACCGTGGTTCCTTCATTGCCAGTTAAGAGCTAACCTGTCAGTTCTTTTATTCACGACCACGAAGTCAAATTTCGTTTCTTCAGTCGTAGCCTAGGCTTTATCAAATGCATGTCCTAGTCCGAGTCAAATTTACCACATATGAAACAGAGAACCCCGAAGCCTCTTCTCTAATTTTATTGCTTTACAAGCCTTAATCATAAAATAAAGGCAAGGAATAGATTTTTTAACTTTGAAAGGAAACGGATAATGAGATTCAAAGTTATGGTGGATTACAAACAAACTGACGTCCCCAAAGGATGAGAAGATCTCCAGCTTGCTCCACACCTTACGTGTCTGAAATTTGCCTTGCCATGGACACATTATCCTTTTGAGTCCAGACAAGGAGTTCAGTTTTCAGATTGAGTACGGACTGAGAAAGTGAACTAAAATATTCCAGTCACTGAGTTTGTTCCTTTTTTTGTGAAAACACAGCAAAAGCGACCACAAGCAAGTGGAAAAATAAATTATGATACCTTGGTTGCCGTATAGATATTGATCTCGTCGGCGTATCCCCGTTCGTGTGTTATAGGAAGAAGGGGCACACGTGTGCTTCCCTGCCAGCACGTCAATCATTGGTGGAAGTGTTCCGTTGGGGTTTCCGTTCGCTTGCCTTCAGCTGATTCAAACATAAGAACGCTGGCGCCAACGCTGCTACCATTCTTTTGCAACCACGGGTCTTAATTCAGATTCCGGCATATGGCGTTAAGAACGCTGTAACGTTAAATTTACGATGCATGGCCAGATCAAATTCGGTGGAGAACGCCGTTAAGTATTTGCATTCAGGCGTCCCCTCAGGGCCTAGAGTATGGAGGAGAACATGAAACACCCATATTTTATTCAAAAACTGATTTGATTAGCGATATTGGGAGCTTAAACTTCAGATACCCCTGACAGGGCAAAAAATTGCAAAGATATATACATATGTAGGAACAGCCTTAAATTTTCGCCCTTATTTACACTATCCTGGCCCTGTTAATCTAAAAACTAAATGCAGCACTGCGAGACACCAACTTTATTATAATATCGGAGGCCGGCTAAAAGGAAAGCTTAAAGGAAAGCCTAAAGGAAAACCACTTCTTCCCTCCTCGCGCCCGCATTAAAAATGCACTCTCCCACTCTACCTGCAGCCAAAAAGGAGACAGGCATGAGTGGTCGATCAATCTGACAAGTGGTCGGGAAAATGTCCGGGGAAAATGTCCCGGGAAATGTGTCCCGAGAAATGTGACCGGCCCCGTGCATAGCACGGGCTTCCTCTAGTGGACTTATATACTATCACACTAGGTGGAGAGACGAAGAGCTAAAAACACACAAGGCATAAAGAAATAAAAGCGCTACTTACAATGAAATAACACCAAACGAGGAACAGTTTGCTCTTTGAGTCAAACAACAACCGCCGTCGTGTTAATGACGCCACCAATGGATGAGATGACAAACAATTTTAAAATGTACAGAGAAGTACTTGGAGAGAATTGAAGAATGAGTACCACTTCTCCATTTAAGGAAATTTTTTTATAACATTCATAACGCTGGATTTATTGGCGGTAATTGTGTAAGCCTCAAGATTACAAGACGAATTTGTTTTCATTAGAATCAAAATACGCGAATTGGGTTATGCTAAGATCAATGTTGTGTTCCTTGGCTGTGGAATGCTTTACTACAAAAGCAAGGTATTATTAGCCATAGCACACTAGTGGTCGACCGAAACCAAGCTTTTCACTTTCGGCCGAAACCGAAACCGGAGATTTGGTTTCTGCCGAAACCGAAATCGCTACCGAAACTGGCAATTTAGTTTCGGCCGAAACCGAAACCACTACCGAAACCATTAAATCGGTTTCGGCCGAAACCGAACCTACTACCGAAACCGAACCAAAACCTAACATTAATAATATCACTTTTAATAATTAGACAAAAAGTAAGGATAAAATCATTAAATCATGATTGTATGGTTTTTCACAGACGTAGACTAGACTGGGAGGCAGAGACCAGTTTACCTCTTTTCTGCCGCTAGGCTGAGCAAATCCACGCTCGCCCTTCACCCCCACACCTAAAAAAAAATGTCAATCTTACGTAAATAATTCATGACTTTCGTTTGCATTTTATTTCTGCTTGCTAGGTTTTTTTTTAATTTTAAAACGATTAACTCGTGTCAGTAAGGGAGATCCAGAGCACCAGAAAAGAGTTTCATTCAATGAGTATAAGCCTTGATTGAAAACGTAAATAAAGGCAATTAAAGCATAAATTCCCTGCAGTGCAAGATGACATTATAAATATGATTAAATATGGATTGAAAAAAATGTATTTATTATTGATGGGCATGGCAGAATAAAGCAGGTCTGGATGTCGGTGCCCCTGGGCCTAGTTAGACTACGCGGAAATTGGCTACTACCAGGAGGGGAATTGGTTTCGGTTTTACCGAAACTGCAGCATAGAATTCAACCGAAACCGAAACCATAACCGAAACTAGTTATTCGGTTTTGGCCGAAACCGAAACTGACCTATAACTTTTTTGGCCGAAACCAGAACCGAAACCGAAACAAAAAATTTGACGGTTTCGGTGCCGAAACCGAAACCGAAATTCAGTCGACCTCTATAGCACACCCATGGTCCAATTTCCGAATCCCCAACACCCTACGACACTGTCCCACAACCTGGGCAACAGTAAAAGATTTGGAGACAACTCTAATCTACCCCAAAACCAAACTTGTGAAGGATTCCCGCCACGCTTTTCGGCCGTGTGAAGTCGTGATATCAAACGCCAAGCTCTTTTGCCAAGCTAATCCCACCGAGAAATAGTTCGAAGGTTAAATGAAATAAATGAAATAAATGAAAACTGCTTACTGCGCAAATTTTCAATTATTTCATTTAACGTTTGAAGTATTAGCCGGCGGGATTAGCTTGGCGAAAGAGCTTGGCGTTTGATATCACGACTTCATACGGCCGAAAATCTTGGCGGGAATCCTTAACAAGTTTGGTTTTGGTGGTAGATATCAGATATTTTTGGTCCAAATTGATGAAATCCATTTTTTTCTTAGTAATTATGAGTGGAAACACCAATCTAGTTTTCTGTCCATTTGTTGTTTTTTTGTTTTTTTGGCTTTCCTCAGATTTTGATGGCGGCAGTCACCTTTCTTCATATGATTAGCATTTGTTATTAGTACTGCAAACTCACGGATTTGTTTAAAGTTTATTTGGCATTGTCGCATAATAACAATGTTTAAAACAATGTAAAACAATCAGTGTGGTCGTTTGGAGCTCCCTAATCCCTGAACCATTTGACCAATTAGAAAGGTCCATATGAAAAGGGCACAACTATAGAGAAATACCTTTAGAATGAGCTAAGAATCAGCTTTATTCACTGCATGGAATGTAGGTCCAACCGTTCCAGTTGGCGGAGCTGGACTTGGGGGATTCCTTTTTAGCAAGCACCTTCGAAATGATATCTTGCAAAACACGAGGGGCTGGCCATTCCGGTTACATTTAACACTGATTCTATCAAATTCAAGTTGGATCTCCTCTTGCCTGAAAGCAAGGCAAATGACTCGACGGATTTCAACTTCAAAGATTCCTTCCCTTCATGATATGGTGGTCATCGTGGCTTAGTGGTGAGAGAGTTCAGCCTGGTTGCTAGAGGTTTGCGGATCTGGTCAAACCCTTCGAAACGGGACCTTGGCAAAGTCCCAGCCAGGACTGCCGGCCAGGGTAACGTGAGAGGCTACCATGCTCCTTCAGCGGCTATGGGATGTATTCTGGTTAATTCTGGACAATCTTTAGGCCCCGACGATGATCGGAGGTTTCCCGGATCGAATCCCCGGGCTGGCACCTCCCTTTACCAGATATTTCTTCTCTCTAAAAATCTGGTAATGTCCAAAATTGGGCCGGTTCAGCCAGACAAGCATTAATTGCTTCAAATAAAAAAAAAATATTGGGTGGATGTGCCGAGTTGCAGTGTAGCATTCTAAATACCTGGGACGGTTTCAATTAATGAGTGGTGCAAACTTTCTTCAAAAACAAGTCCTTGTGAACCATCAGATCCAAAAAGACCATCATTGAATCGACCCATACTTTATTATTTCGGACTAAATGGTGGAAGGAGGAAGTGCTCAACAGAAGTCTGATTTCAAGAATGGGTCTCAGTCTAGATAAAAGGGACGAAAGAGCAAAGAAAATAAATTGGTATATCGGACAAGAACGGGAAACAGTCGGAAACTGCAGCCCTTACATACACTCTGAAAACGATGTGTACTAACAATACACATGAATGTGTACTTTCTCAGCCTCTATACGAGTTGTGTACTGACAGTACACAGTCTGTGCACCGAGAATACACATTCTCGTCACGGCTTGTGCACTACCAGTGCACAAATTGTGTACACTCAGTACACAGTTCGTGTGGAGGCATGGATGTGTACTGTCAGTACACATCGTTTTCACAGTGTACCCGACGCCAATATTTTGTATTTGATATACGCTGTTGCGTCCTCCCCTTTGCTGCTAGGATGTTCGTTAACACTGATTCTTCCCCTGTCTTCATTTTCGCTTTTTGGGTTTTTTCCCCCATCAGATTCACCCTATAGTCTCAGCCCGCTCCTATAAACGTGTAAATGTGTTCGTGTTCATGCCGGCTGTTCCTCTAAATGATTGCATCCATTGCAGCGTGCTCTAAAATAACCTTAGCAGCTGAGCACTGCAGTAAAGATGGTTTACATGATTTATTCAGACAATGTACAATTGGATGGGTAAATAAATAACTGAGCAAAAAACGGCTTCGCCGTTAAAAAAAAAACATTAGAGCTCGTATCCCCATACTCACAGCCGTGAAGGTGCACGAATAAAAACGAATTAGAGTTCACTCGAACGCAACGAACTATAATTTGAACTCCAATACCAGGGAACAAGCACTGTTTTTGATCAATGGTTATGCCAGAAAGAAAGCCCAGTTTATGTTTGAAAAGCTTAATGTATCGGTGTTTGGGCGTGCACGCATAATTTGTGTATTATACAGACCTTTTTTTTTTTATATTTTTCTGTGTTTGTTGTTTCATATTAAATCTCTTTCGTGTGAGTGGGTATATATGTGTATTTTAAGTGCATTTATAATTTGTGAAATAAGCAGACTCCTAGTTAAGGCATTTTTTTTTGCCTGTGTTTGTGTTTGAAGGTCGTTTGAAGTGGTATTTCTAGTTCGTTTGAGTAATTACGTGTTCATTTTGTGTATGCACGGGCTGCCGGCCGTGCTAATGCTAGATACAAGAAAAGGTAAGGTTCTCCATACAAAACAACGTAGAAACATCATAATGACGCTTTGTTGTGACTTTGTGTCGTGCCTATTTGTTTCTGATTTCGTTCGCTGGTATACTTTCCACAATATTAAAACAGACGAAAGCTAAATGAAAGTGGACGAAGTGAAAAAAATAGGACGAAACCAATGTGAAAAACCTGTAAGGTGTATTATCTCTGTATTTAGAGGGTCACCTATTGTAAAGAGGAATTCTGGGTGCTCAGTAAGCTACGAATCGCCCAAGCCATGGATTTTCGATCAGCGTCCTTTGGGTAAAGAACGCTGATCGAAAAACCATACCCAAGTCAAAGCTTTCGCATTATGCTATAATAACTAAATAGACCGGAAGTGGGGAGGAGGTAGCGGGGAACGTCCGTGTGTTTGGGCAGTGTATCTGTTTATTCTAAAGCTATAATAACTCAAAATATAGCATAATGGCTGCGATTCCATTGAGACTCACTCGATTCACATTCCACAGCAGACGACACCCTACACGCACCTCTCAAAATAGCGAAAACCAGTCCACAATTTTCACAAATTTTCGACAGCTTTGAAAAATTGTACAATAAACAATTTCTCCTACTGTCCGACGCTGATTTGAACGAAGCGCCTTCGAAGGCGGTTCGTTCAAATCAGCGTCGGACAGTACAGTGTGATGTAACTAGTATTTTTATTTTTTTTTTGTCACCTGAAGAAGCCAGCAGGAGAAATTTTTTACTCAGTATAAAATTTTTCAAAGCTGTCGAAAATTTGTGAATATTGTGGACTGGTTTTCGCTATTTTGAGAGGTGCGTATAGGGTGTCGTCTGCTGTGGAATATGAAGCTATAATAACTAAAATAGATTGGGTGTGGGAGGGGGGGGGGGGAGGAGGGGCAGTGCATCGACGAATAAAGCTAATTTCGTCATTAACTCAAAAATCGAAACCGAACCAACTCTTTACTACTTTAAAGGATCCGCATTAACCAAATCTAAACTGGAATGGTTTTTTTGTTAGTTTGTGATAGAGACCGAATCAAGTTTTGCCAAACGTTGTCGTTCGTAACATCCGGTGTTTGCAGTTTCATTTCTCTTTGTTGGAATTTAAGAGTAAATGTTTACTAATGGGCAAATTAGTTCACCCGAGTGAAGCCGTGTAGTTCTGCTAGTAAAGGCATAAAAATGATTTCCTGCAAGTGCCGTGTACTCCGTACATCGGTCAATCTGTCATTCACAGAAGTTTTTTTAGGTGCTCTTGTGTAATCGTTTTTTAAATTTCCAAAGGTGATATGTACGAAATTTGAACTGAACAAAATTTCCCAGCCGGTTTCATCATGTCGTCAAATTTATTATTCATGGATTGTTCAGCTTTATCAGCCGTGTCACCTGGTAGCCATTTCTATGCTGATTATTTTTTCGCTCGTTTATGCATTAAATAGTCCGTAACGGCGTGTTGGAGTGTTTGGCACGGTTTTTAAGATCGCCCTCCAGAATACGGTAAACCGAAAGTTTTCATTCGCCCCAGAACCTTCCCCTCCCCCCCCCCCCCCCCCTTCCCTTTCCACTTTGGAGCGTGTATAATGAATCGTGGCTGAAGGGTTAGAAAGGTTGAAAATTCAGTCGTGTAATAAGGTGGCACGACCACCAGGCATCTAATAGCTTAAGTCCGAATTACCCCCTCAGAGCTCCGTAATAGGAGATCCGCCTATGTCATATCCGTTGCCATGGCCAAATTGCCCTTGTGCCTGCAATATCTTCGCGCCAAGGGGGTTTGAAGGAGGTGGGATCGATGCCCCTTCAAGCCTCCCTGCTGTCTCCGTGTTACGTGCGTCCCCTCGATGAGAAGTCGTCCATCAGATGCAGCCGCCGAGAAATTTGTCACCTCCGAGACTTTGCCTAGAGACCTGACGAGCGAACGGATATGAGATGTGGAGAGGGTGAGACCCGTGCACAGATAAAGGGGTACTTCGGAATCCGAACACGGCAGCACTTGACGACCGAACAGAGTCCGGAGATTCCTTGTTCAGATTCACGTTTATTGGCGCACCTTGCACGCGTCAGACGCCTTATATGGTTGAGAAGAATTACGTTAATGCTTTTTAACCCTATTTTTTAAGAAGCTTCTCCTCTTTGGGAATTAACGTACGTCATAACAACAGAATGACGTGATGTCATCCAGTGACACCCAGGACTTGTAAGGGACAAAAGGAATCTACGTATGACTCATTTATGGTGTACTCATTTCAAATGATCGCTAAGCCTAAGCATGCTATCGCAGATTTTATAACTATACAGCAACGGAAAGTGTGTTTTGTGAAGTTTTTAGCTGCACAGGGTTGAGAGTAAATTTACAAAGCGAACAAAGACACGTGACGAGAGTAACTCTGCACGTCATGGGTGACGTTTACTCAATCGTTCAGCGTGTTTGGAATGTTGATAAATTAATGAAATAAAGCTAATAATCGCTACGCGCCGAGCATACGGCAAACAATTTAGAGTCAAACTACAGAAAACTCCGTCCCGACCAACCATCCAGAGATTAGTGTTCAAATGGAAAACATATGGATTCATAAGAAACAACAAACGAAACCGAACCTTAACGCCTCATCTCACGCCGCACTGTCAACATCTGGCCACCAAAAAGCCCTGACCTCAATCCCTGCGACTACTATTTGTGGGGAAATCATAAGTCCGTTTGTATCATCCCAAACCAAGCACTACAGACGAACTAAAGGCCAATATTCAACACGATATCAACATATCACGATTTTATGATGGATAATTTCCTAAGTCGATTGAGGGAGTGTCGCAAACAGCATGGTGGCCATCTGAAGCATATTTTAATTAGCAATCTGCATAATGGTTGAAGACCAATGTACCCACAAAAACTTCACAAATGTACCTTTAATTTAAGCTATTGTACACTGTAATCCGTATATTATTAAAGCTTATCTATAACAGCAAAATATGTACGTTATAAATGTGTCATACTAATTTATGTATATAACTAAGATCGTACGATTTGTTTGTATATGTGTGTGTCTACAATGGTATTGACGTCCGCAGTGGCAATCTCGATACTCTTAATTCTTTTGTTTGTTTGTGTGTCTTTCAAACGGAATTGCCTCTATATATATACTCATTTGCCTTAAAGAAGGGTCAAAGGGTCAAAGGATTTTAGCGAGCGTTAACCGCACCCGACTTAAAGAAGGGGACTAAGACGCTAACAATGTAGCGGCCAGACAATACTTATTTCTGTTACGACAATAAGATGAAGCCGCCGCTAACAATTTAGAAGCCTAACAATGATGAAGAAGGCGACAAAAGATGAAAACAATGGTCTTCAAACAATGCCACGAATTAGGAAATCAAAAGCTTTAATATGCTGGCTATAAGAGCCGAAATGAATAGTTTCAAAGTTGGTTGAGTAACAATCTGACCAGGAGTGGTTAACGCTCGTTAAACCCTTTGAAACCCTTTTTGAGTAACAATCACTGCATGCACGATCGTTGTTGCGGGTTTATCGCGTTGGTATCAAGACGGAGAAAAAGGCAATGGAGCTACACTGAGTAGTGCGATTTACTTTCTTAAGAACACCAATACCCCGGGACCCTCGGGGAGGGGAGGGGAGTGGTTGGACAGATCACCCAATGGGGAAGTGAGGAGGGAATACAGGGGTGGGGGTGTAGGGGGTTCTGGGTAACAGGGGGTCTTTTCATATCATGCTGCCTAGCATATTATTTTTCGGCGTATGCACAGATGATCTGCGTGGGTATCAAGCCGGAGATAAAGGCAATCACCCACAAAATACCGTCGGTGCCCGGAGGGGGGGGGGGAGGCGTAGAACACACAATGGGGGAGTTCGGAGGGGGGATTGCAGGCGGTGCGTGGGATCAGGAGGGCGTTTTCAAGTCATGTTGCCCAGTATAGTATTCGCTTGCGCATGCGCAGATGATCTGCGCGGGTACAGCTAGTAGGTAATAATTCGTACTGTCTTTTCAACAGAGATGCACAGTACTGATGACGTCATGTTGTTTTCCAGTCACAGTACTTTCATGCAAACGGAATCTAGTCCTCTACATCTCTTAACCCTGAACCAAACTAAATCTAATGAAAGCTTGGGCGACTGCTAACGGGAAATCACGACAATACTCTATAAAACTGGGCATATAAGGGGATTGCCCAAGTCATATAGATATGTTTAAGAGTCCCCCTGACGAGGAAATGTGAAAATGTCATGAGCATAAAAACGATTTAATTTTCGACCAATTACACTCAATTCCGGCCATGTTCACCTACAAAATAACAAACAATTGCACTCAAAGATCCACAAAGTTAACAATATATCAAGCCGAAAAATATATAAAACCGAGGTTACTTAAAATAAAAAGACAAAAATACAAGGAGCAACAGGCTCCTAAGTCAGATCAACACTGACATCTTGTAATGTGACGTCATTATGAAATTTGGAATTATAATGAGTTTTGAGACCGTAACTTCGGTGGTCTCGGGGCACAGTGTGTTTCAATATAGGGATGCGGAATGGTAGACGAGCTAATGCGGATTCATCGGCTTTTTGTAAGATCATTTAAAAAAAATTAATCCCCAGCGACCCTCCTTACTTGTGAACTTTTAATATGGAATTTTTTG
>JAHWFP010066685.1:10263-29993 GCA_023313725.1 Lithobius niger
GTACGAAAATATTGTTATAACCATTATTAGTATTGTCGGCATCGTCTCTCATTGGACGGCCAAAGTTCGGACAATGACAACGTGTATACTGACGTACGTGCCTAGACACACACTAGTGTATCACGATAAATCTAAACAACGTTGCCAAAGAAATTGTACTCACGTCCAATTCACGAAAAGTAAACCAACTGTAAAAACAAAGCAAAATAAACAACGCCAAAAACTGGTAAAGAGGCCAAGTTGAGAGTGGTTCGGCCCTTCAAAGGAGTGATATCAACACTCCAAAACTAACTAAATAAAACAAATTACAGCTAACTAAATTACAACAAAATTACAACTAACAAAATTAAAACCAAACCAAAAACCTATAAAGAAGTGACTAAGTTGAGATTGGTTCGGCCTATAAGTAAAAGGCAGTAGCAAAGTGTTAAAAACCAGTTTCTTGTTGACGTGGCACGTTATTACAAATCTGCACGGTAGTGGAGTTAAGTCAATACACAATTAAAAAAAAAAGGAGTGATATCATATCAAAAACCAAAACTGGTAAAAGGGGTCGCCAAGTTCCGAATGGTTCGGCCCTTCAAAGGAGTGATATCAACACACCAAAATATTCGCCAAGTTAATCGCACCGAATACCACTTTGGACGTTAAATGAAAACTTGAACATTGCTACCGAAAGTAGCAATGTTCTAGTTTTCATGTAACCTTCGAATTATTAAGCGGTGCGATTAACTTGGCGAATGTTTTGGTGTGTTGATATCACTCCTTTGAAGGGCCGAACCATTCGGAACTTGGCGACCCATTTTACCAGTTTTGTTTTTTGATGATATACTAAACTGCTGTTGTTGACGACAGCTAGTCTTGAATACTGTGTTTTGATTTAGAAACTCCATGCACTTCTGGAATGAAACTGCAGTTCCAGTACGCAAGAACTGCGCATGAAAACTACAGATATATGTAATGGAATTGCAGTTACAGTACACAAGAACTGCAGTTGATTGCTACACAAACTGCAGTTGTGTAGTTGAACTGCATTTACAGTCTACGAGAACTGCAGTCGAACACTGTCACAGAATGTAGTTCTGTCGTAGGACTACAGTTCCAGTCTAAGAGAAACTCACTTTCAAACTACATCCACAAAATCTGCAGTTCTGTAATGAAACTGCTTAGTTCCAGTCTACAAGAACATCAGTTAAAAACTGTAGATCATCACAGAAACTGCAGTTGTGTTGTGTGTGGCACTGCAATTAGTCTACAAGAACTGGAGCTAAAACGGGAGTTCTGTAATGAAATAGTTCCCATCTACAAGAACTGATTCATCACAGAAACTGCAGTTAAAAGAGTAAAAACTGCGGCAAGTACAGTTTTCATGGGGGAAAAACTACAGTATTATTTTGTAAGGCAGACTCGATCGATTACTCGGTTCGCCGCTTTAGATTAGTTTTCTACGGCAACTCCAGTTTGAGTCGTCGATTTATACGTCTTGTTTTGATGCTTCTATAGTGAGTGAGTGACTCTTCTAGTGTCTTCGTTGCCATGCCGTGAAGCCAGGTGCCACACCCCCTCCCCCTCCCACCTTAAGTTGGAATTAGGGTACATCGCCAAATCATATTTACAAGACGGTTCAACTCTAATATTAGTCTCAAAGTTAGCGTAATATTTACGAAGTACCCTGTACCCGGTGAAAATGTTGCCCACCAATCGAGTCTAGTGCATCATAACCTGTTTTGCAGGGTAGCATAAGGCGCGGGGAGGGGGGGATTATTTAACTTGCACCTATCTTGGTATAAGCTTCCTTTCTTCCCATATTCCTTTAATTTAATAAGAGCCAAGCATTTTCAAAATTTTTCCCCCCTTATTCCCGTATACATCATTAAAGACATTATGATGTGCGTGTGTGCCTGTTTGTACCTCTGCACCTGGAACCAGAGCACTTACAAAGATGGGAGTAGGCTACGATGAAACGAAAGGTAATTAAATTGCGCTTCGGATAGGCCTATTTTCATCGCTGTTTCAATGTGTTTATGACCCTCGACGCCATGGTCTGTTCATGCAAAGTGACAAACAAGCCGTCTTGAAGATATGAGTTACATACTGAGATGATCTGGAAAAGGATACACGCTAAGAGTAACTTAAAAGGACTACGTATTTTGCAACATACCACGTACGCAGGCTTGGACTGGCCATTGTGCCTGCTATACTATCGGCGCCCCTTTGGTTTTGGGCTCCCTGTCTGCTGATAACCTTTCCTTTAAGGCAATAATTCCCTTTTCTCATCCTCCTCCCTTTACTTACGTTTTTAATGCATTTTTGTAACCCCCCCCACAAACCCACTGCAAAATTTCCTAAAATAGCATAACTTGAAATGTGTGTTGAAGAATGCACTCCGATGCCAGAAATGACAACAGAATATGAAAATAGGCAAAACTTCTTGAGCTCGATCTCGGACTTTGTTTCTGCTTGGGGAGCTTTAGAGTGCTTACCAAAATCCCTAGACGGTTGGAGGCACTGTAACTTCATCAGAGTTTACTGTAAAACGCATCGAGCCCCTCCCCGCTCATTTAGATGAATGGCACAGGCGCTCTTTCCTGCCCAGTGCGACTCTGCAATAAATCTTAAAATTGGTTTTGTATCAACTGACTTGATGCATAGACAAATCGGACCCATAGCCCTGGTTTTAAAAAGGGTCTCATTCATGTTTTTGAAGCACGGAGGTGCTTGGATTGAGCGAGCAAAGCGAACGAATTCCACGTAAACTAAACCTTTTCAATGTGTTTCGGTTTCCTCTTTCAATCTTTCATCTCTCACCTTCGCAGGAGATTATTTCTGGAGGAGAAGAGATGCAGACGTGTAAACAAACAAATCGCATGTTTTGAATGATGTATAGGTGAAATGCACGCGGGCCAAGGAATATGATGAACGAACTGTGAGCAAGGTCTTGTGTGGGGAGGGGGCGGGGTCGCAATTTCACCCAGCTTGCTTGCCCACCCCCCTCCTCCCCCGGGGGAAAAACCTGGGTGCGCTACTGAACCGAACATAACCCACCTAACATGATATAGGGTGTGTCACGAAACCCGTTACAGTGCCATAACTCGAGAAGTACTGAAAATAGCTTAATGCAGTAAAAAATAGACTGACAAATTCGCATGTGGACAATCCAACGCCAATCTGTTCAACTTGTGGGGTTGCCCCAAGGGGGGCAAAGGGGCGTTTCTAAGAAATGTCAAATGGGAAGGGGGTTCAAGTGATACATCATTTAAAAGGTCTTGTCAAACCAAGCAACTTCTAAAGGAAAAGTTTTTCCTACATAAATTAGATGCAAGTTTTAGCCTAATTCCCGTGTAATTTATTGTGCAAATATTAAGAGCTTTAAAATAAAAAGTTATGTGACGAATGTTGATGACTTTGCTAACCACCCCCCCCCCTTCCCCCCCCCGGGGGTGTTTTAAGACCCGTCGGGGGTAAAAAAAAAAACAAGGACCGCTATGGATAAGCTGCATTCTTTGCAGGAATGGTTAAGACTACTATGAAACCTGTTGCACTGCCATAATTAAATAATGGTGAACTTCGTAGGTTCGCCACAATGGGGCAAAGGGGCGTTTATAAAAGAATTCCAATTCAAATAGGTCAACTCACGCGGCAACGTACACTACAGATTTCTCCCTACTGCTTATGTAAAACCAAGCAGTAGGAAAAAAGTTAGTACATCACACACTTAGTCTTAAGAGAAACCAAACCAGAAATTGGATAAACACGCCAAAACTAGCGGCTGGAGGAGCGAGTTGATGTGTTTCCTGACTACGTATCTCAACAGTCAGTTTTACTGGGTCATTATTTGAACCCTCCACAAACCTTTTAAAATGATTTGGACTGGAATGAATTCGACTAGTATTACCCCTCTCTATCTACATGTTGTACGTAAAAATAAAATAAAAAAAGCCTAATGTTAAAAAAAAAAGACTTAACGAATTACAGCATCTTCATTTTTTCTCGAGTTATGGCAGGTGTCACAAATTTCATGTTACACATGTACTAAAATCTTTAATCTGCAGAGAATGTAGCTTGGCCATAGTGATACCCGATTTTTTTAAATATCTTATGGGTCGAACAAGCGTCCGTCTCTCCCCTCCCCCGAAGGTGGGGGGGGGGTCGGCTAACTCAACACTCGTTATGTAACATTCTTATTTTGAAGGTCTTAAAATCTGCAAAATAAATTATACGAGAATTAGACTAAAACTTGCATCCAATTGAATGATGTAAAAAGATATTCCACTCCATTGTTGCCCTTTTTTGTTTGGCTGCCCCCTTCACTGGTTGACAATATCAAAAAAAGTTTCCTTCAGAAGTTGCTTGGTTTTACAAGACCTTTTCAATGATGTATCACTTGACCCCACTTCCCATTTGAAATTTCTTAGAAACGCCCCTTTGCCCCCCTAACCCCCCTTGGGGTGACCCCACAAAGTTGAACAGGTTGGCGTTGGATTGTCCACATGCGAATTTGTCAGTCAATTTTTTACTGCATTAAGCTATCTTCATTACTTCTCGAGTTATGGCACCGTAACGGGTTTCGTGATACACCCTGTAAAGCTCGGTAAAGTAAAAAAAAAAAGCTGATGGCGACATAACAATAAGACCCAAGTTACATAAACTGCCATTTAGTCTCAGGTCTTGGGACTTCAAGCCTTTTAAATAAAACAATTTCATAATTTTGCCAGTCTTCCAAAAGAATCACGAAACGTGACACGTAATTATTAAGCGTAAAAAAATATTGCAGTAACACTCACACATCCAGCGAAGCGAAGTAGCCTAACTCACTCATGCGTGGAAGCGACGTTAGGAAATATTTCCTGAACACTTTCTTCTTTACGAAAGGAAACAAATCAACGGCTATTTATCTACAATTCTGTGTTATAAACCTGCACGTGCATGCAATTATCCACAATTTAATTGCTAACTTTATCTCAAGCGTTTATTTATTGATTTTGTTTTCTTTAAAACGTAACATCAGTTTCGTGCTGTTCATCAGTCTTAGGAATGACTCACAGTTTTAATAGCTGCAAGGTCGGGATTTACGACGCAAGGTTTCAACACGCCGTCTACGACATTTCCATTATACCAAGAGAAGACAACTTGACTGTCTTTTTCTCTTAGCTGTTAGCTTACTCTGGAGTGCTTCAGACAATTACATTTGGATTTACAACAGCCGAAGCCAACGGACCCTTCCTTCGTAATACAAAATGGCCTCAGGTAGGTTGCACAATTTACGTGCCCTTAGATGTGGTGGCGTCATAGAGGCACCACAATGGTAGTCCTTAAGTCCCAATGTTAACCCATTCATAGCTTAGTATACCTCTATAGTTAATTACAGTCTATCCATACAATGTTGTTGCCATACTCATAAAGCTGTCCTTCAAGTGTTAGCCTACAACACTGTGTTCCTAGTCCTTGCTATGCCTTAGTGAACCCACAAGAGTATGATTGACACCCTCGTACATCACAGTAGAGATAACTAACTACACTCTTTCACAGCAGGGTTCTGCAAAAATCGGTTGATTATAGAGACACAGGAGACTAATGACTTGGTGAACATGTATACCACCTCATATTAATTTCCGATTTGTCACATCGGAGATCTGAACTTGAGCTGGAATCATGATTTCCATTTTTGGCTTCTTTTTGTTGTTGGCACGACACGTTTCTGCTACAATCTCTACAGATCAAACTATTAAAAGTTGGTTCTTAGCTCATTTTACAGGCATTGCTCTGTGGACGTGACCTTTCCATACGGCCTTTTTTTTCATTGGTCAAGTGGTTCAGGGGTTAGGGAGCTCTTTTTTGATGGAAAACGATTCCAAGGCAGAGCTACTAAGTTCTATTTTTGCCTCCAATGCTGTGATCGATGATGGAAATCAAAACATTCCCTGCCCACAAAATAGCCATTGGTTAGGTACACTTCAATAGGACTACTGTACTATCCGCTTTATCAAAACTTAAACCTAGTACGTCTTGCGGACCGGATGGCCTTTCTTTTTAAAGATATCTCAGCTAAAATTTGTTACCCTTTAGCCTTGCTTTTCACCACGTCATTTGAGCACTTCCTGAAATTTGCAAGAACGTTACTGTTATCCCGACTTTTAAGAAGGGGGGTCACCATCTAACCCGGAAAACTACAGACCTATTGCACTTACGTACGTGGCGTGTAAAACAAACACAGATGCAAACCTATTTACATTGCCTTTTGGACTTATATGACAGACTGACTAAGCGGGGAGTCGAACCCTCGACCTTTGAAACCAATGGCCCCGCCCTCCTACCGCTGAGCCATACTGACACGGCTAAAAGGAAACGTCCATAGGCAGCATTTAACACGTGCATATATACATATAAACGATTGCTTTTGGCCGTGTCAGTGACCAATAGTTCGAAAGTTAAATGAAAACTTGAAGATTGCTACAAGATTGTGGTTGAATAATATCACTACCTTCAAAGGCCGATCGTTTTGGAAACTCGGCGAGTTTTTATAGCCTGCCAGTTTTGGTTTTGGGCGGATATCACAACTTTCATAGGACTGTGAACGTACATAAGGTTACACCGTCTTATCTTCATCCGTACCCTTTTTCCAAAGGAATTTTATTTGTATAAATTTTCACATTTATAATTTTCAAATTTAGAATTGCCAATTAGCCGTTAGATTAGCCAAATTGACACGGCTTAGTTTATTGTATTACCATTTTGCACATGGTTAAGTTGCTTCCATCCCATTTTTGCACAAACTTGCTAACAATCGCTGTTTTCGTTCGCTTCGCTCACTCAATCAGCGCATCCCCTTCAGTTGTTTTGTTTATCGCTGCGCCTTTCCCTTAATTTTTCAAGACTTTGGCAGCATTAGGATTTATTCTCGACATGATAAGACATGCTTTAGTTGCTTACAGTTGATAGACACATGTAACTTACATACAAAGGTCACACCGTCTTATATTCCTCTCACATTTTAAGTGAATGATGGTTATTAATTTGAAAAATTAAGAATTTTTTCGTCTGCCTTTTTCGTTCACATTTAGGCTAGTATGCAGAAGGTCGCTGTTACTAAAAGAGCAGAACGCGAAACAGTTTATTTTGGGGTTATTAACAAAAATCCCATTACCTCGTGGATGCTCGTATTGTTGCGTAACCATCATCTAACGTGCATCCCTTTATTCTTAAGCAATCAACGGCAACGTTAATGTTTGCTTATTTTGTCTTTCGTTACAGTTCAGTTTTTAGTTCGTCCAGGCTTTTACAATAAACCTAAGGACCAGTGTTGATTGTTCAAGCCATTGTTGCTTGAAATCTTTGGCTGCAACTTGGAAAAGAAACGAAATTTAAATTCGCTGGTGGCGAATTTCAAAACCCTACCACGCATTTGTCCTGACCCCAACAACCCCCAAACCAACAAAAGAACCGTGCTCAGATCACCATGCATCCGTGTGCAAAAGTTCAGGTATTTGAGACTGCCTCAATTTGCACTTGAAAGCCAGTTGAAAGCCATCAGCTCGCCTCATTCGTGGCCAGAACCCACGTTTGTGTGAACCAAGACGAAATCCGTTCACACCTCTTCCTGCTTGTTTCGACTGTGGCTGACCCCACGTCTCGAGTGAGAATCAAGACATCAGTTGCTGCCCACACTGCAGCTCGTCTCATTCGCGGTTTTAAAACCACGATTTGAGTGAAGAGTCAAGTTGAAAACCATCTGCTCGTCTCATTCGTGGCCAGAACCCACGTTTGAGTGAACCAAGACGGAAGTCGTTTGCACCTTTTCCTGCTTGTCCCGACCGTGGCTGACCCCACGTCTCGAGCGAGAATCAAGTCATCAGTTACTGCCCACACTGCTGCTCGTCTCGTTCGTGGCTTTAAGCCACAATTTGAAGAGTCAAGTTGGAAGCCATCTGCTTTTCTTACTATTTATCTCGACCATGACTGTTCCCACGTTTCAAGTGAAATTCAAATCACCAGCTGCTGTCCAAACTGCTGCTCGTCTCAGCATGGGCAAAGAAAAAAAACCCCACGCACTGAGTGAAGAGTCAGGTCGGAAGACGTTGCGACCTCTTGCTGTTGGTTCGACTGTGGCTAACCCCATGTTTCGAACGAAAGTCAAGTCCACAGTTGCCATCCACACTAGTGGCCGCCTCATTCGTGATTAAACTCACGTCTTGAGGTAAATATCACACCAGAAACCATCGACATCTCTTGCTGCTTCTCTCGCCCATGACCACCCCACGTCTCGAGGGGAAATCAATATAATAATTGCTGCTCACACTGGTTGCTCGTCTCATTCGTGGCTATACCCACGTTTTGAGGGAAGAACCAAGTGAGAAACGGGAACAAGCGGCTACAGTGACTACCGAGTCGCATATTATCTTCTGTACAGTTCTGCCACTACCAATGGTGATGCACACTTCTCTACCACGTATTGCAACGTGACTAGACTCAAGCCTCGTGTAATACAGACAACAACACTAGACTCAAGCCTCGTGTGAAACAGACAACAACAACCGTTCACACTGATGTTCGTCTCATCCAAAACAATCGTCCTTTTTCGCTGCGAAAAATACAACACCAATAAACCTAACATAACAGCCTCAAAGAAGATGCTGAATGACCGCCTCTGTGGTTCAACCACACATGCGCATACGCGACACTCCCTATACGAATGACGACTATGTGAGCCTGCCATCTCTTGGTCTCAAGCTGCCGCACAGATGGCCACTCATCTCTGCCGGTTATTCTCCTTCGTCCGAAAACATCGTGGGCCCCTTCCCGGGACCGATCCACCTTCCATTAGTCCAGGCTGGTGTTTCACCCCTGCCTTTCGGTTGGAATCATAGCCTCCCATCAAGTTCATCGGAAACGCACACTTCCTACACCTGAAAGAAGGATTCACTTCCCGGACATCCTTTCAGGCGAGAAACCTACAGCCCTTTCAGTACGACTCCACTCACGACCGCCGAAGCCGCCACTCCTCACCAGGGGGCAGGAGCCCCTTTCGCAAGACCAACTATGACGCCTCCCATCTTTTCTGCCTTCCGGTCGGCACAAGACTCTGCCATACCTCTCTCCGACCTGGCATGAACTGACCCACAACACAGACGTCCTTTCGGCCATCATACTTGACTTTCAGCCGACACTCCTTAAACCCCCCTCCGTGGAAGTTCTTTCCACCAATCACAAAAATCCATTTCATTCGAAGTCTCGGAACCCCTTCACAGCCAACACCATGGTCCCATTCCAGATGCCTCCCGGGATCACTACACAAAACCAGCCTCTCTCGGAGATCCGCCCGTCAAGTCCGGAACTCCTGTTACCCAGGCCCATCAACCCACAGGTTGTTTCCGGCCGAGCTCTTCCGTTCACGCCTTCCCTGCGTAACCAATACACCACGGCTCCATTCCACCCCACGAATTTAGCCTCCTTCGGCGACCAGCCCTTTGGCCGACGGTACCCTTCAATCATCCAACTCTTTCGGCCATTTGGCTCCGAGGAAAGCCCAATGCCTCGGCTCACACCAACACAAGTTTTCCTCCTAAGACCCCAAAACTTCTTCAGCAAATATTCTCGAAGAGGAACCAGATCGGAGAGGAACAACAACTTTTTGGGGGACAGCCTGCTTGCATCCCGGGGCGCCATTCAAGGCGGAGCCCACCACCAATTTTGACGAGGTCAACTGATAATGCTAAAATTATCAGGTTAAGTTGTTTTGCCAATAAAGAAAGAACATTTTGCCGGCCCCCCAGCCAGGCCGGCTAAAAATGGTTTCTTTTTGCCTAAAACATACTTAACCTAATTCCCGCCCTACCTCCCCGCTCGAGTCACCGCCTGACATATTGAGAGTAAAATGAATGCCGAAAGCGTCCACACTCTTGCTTTTATAAGGGAGGACTGCGCTGCGCATGTGCAGTCGGATATGCAGGCAGGCATCTGCGCACCGGAAGAAACCTCCAGGGAAACATCACACTCGAGGAATATAATGCTAAAATTATCACGTTAAGTATGTTTTAGGCAAAAAGAAACCATTTTTAGCCGGCCTGGCTGGGGGCTGGCAAAATGTTCTTTTTAACAATCGGATGTCTACAATGGGATGATTTACTGTTACTTGGCGGTGACACACTAGCGTGTGTCTAGATTACTTCCATATTGGTTTGTGCAAACCGGAATTGATGAAGATACAAAACGTTAAAACAAGATACTCTAAACTGCATGATACGCCAAAGTTACACGAATTAGAAAACAAAAACGAACTCGTTTGATGCTTAAGGTAAGGTTTAACTGACCCGAAGCCAAAACAGCAAAGGAATCAAATATAAACTTTTTTGTAAGGTTTCAAATACTGCAATGTTGCTATACTGTTTGGTCCACGTGAAACCCTACTGCTGTATCCAAACATTATACACGTAAATACAATTAAAGCCAGAGTCTAAGTTTCAAAACTTTTCTTGCCCAAACTTTCTTGACTAAATTTATTCAGTCTTCTTCAGTCACGTCGTCTACTTTCCGTTTATCATTCTACTGATGATACATATATCATTTTTCAAGATTTTTATGCACTTTTCCATGCATTTCATTATTATTTTCCAGGACATTTCCAGGTTTTCAAGGACTCGCACGAACCCTGAATTACCTGTAGGGCTGTACTAAGCCCACTAAGACAATAAGTTTTTTAACATTTCCCAGCGATGTCATTCAGTGAATTGAATGCACTCATCAATAGCGCTATACTATATCGTGCGTAAAAGTAAAAATGGTAAACATTTTCATACAGCAGTAAGGTTTCACGTGGACTAAAGAGTACAGCAACACTGCAGTATCTGAAACATTACAGGAAAGTTTATTTGTGTTCCTTTGCTGTTCTGGCTTGGGATCAGTTAAACCTTACCTTAGCATCAAACGAGTTCGTTTTTGTTTTCTAATCGGATGTGAGCTCGAGCATAACCTCAAATCACAAAACACCCAGTAACTCTAAATACGTACATCCAAGTGAAAGTCGAATATTTTGATCGGCAGGATACAAACCCTGTAAAGACTGTATCAGCCTCGTTGAAAGTTTTAGGAACCTGCCAATAAATAAGAAAAGTCATTTGGAAATGTTGGGTTCTTTAACGTTCCTAGCTATGCAGACCCGTCCTGACATCATTTTCAACGTAGACCAATTAGCAAGAAGATCGGCGGATCCACTCCATGCACTTTTTATTGCCTTAAAACATGTATGCGGCGCTATTTGAAACGAGCGATCAACTTTAACCGCCATTATGATGCTGAAAAGATTGGATGTTTGCAGGCTAGTACTGATGCGTCTTGGGATTCCGTTCCTGGTAGTAAGTGGCTTTGTTATCTGTTACCTTTGGCATGCGCTATAAAACTGAACCACTCGTCGCTCATTCAAGTTGCAAGGCTGAGACCGGTGCTGCATCGGATACACTGGAATAATTAATTTGTTTTCGTCACTTAGAATTGAGTCCTTCCAACTTGTTTTACCTTATGCCGATTTACACAGTTCTAGTTCTGCTATCGATTTGTTAATCAATAGCGGTAGTGCGCAACAGCGGCATGTACCTCCGGAAGATCAATTTTATTCGTGATAAAGTAGCAAAGAACAACGTGCAACTACAACTTGTGGTCTGTCCTACTAAACGAATGCCAGCCGATCCTTTAACCGAGAACTTGTCCAACGGGAAACTTGAAGTTATGAAGTTTTTTTTTTTTTTCATCTGGAAAAAGTCTTACCTTACTTCGTCCTCATTTTGAAATGAGGTGGGATTTTATTTGTGATGATCTCCCGTGGTAACACTTCGTTCGGGTACGTAATAGATGATCAAGCAATTATTTTTCCCTAATATTATATAATAAGGCTTAAAAGTTTTATGTTTTGTTTTAACTGTTACTTTGATAATAATTATCTTGATCTCGTTTTCTGCTATGACGACAGGCTGGTCTACGACCTGCAGGTTGGGACCCACTTCGGAAACAGCGACCACTCAATTGTAACTTTTTTTGTGAATACTCCCTGCCCGGTTGGCACTTCTCCGGTTAGTTTTAACTTGATAAACCTACGGATAAACTCGATTTCGAACTTCTTAAAAATCGCTCTTGTTTGTGGATTGGGATAGCCTAATTTTCAATACACATCTTGATACCGAACACGCTTGGTCTTGCTTTCTCAAATTTCTTCGGGGCCACTTGTTGATTTGTCGGAAACCCATTTCCCATAGGAGGGTAGTCCCTACTCGGACTCCTAAACGCATTATGAAGATGCGGGCCATGAAACTACAGCTATGGAAACGTTTTAAACGTAATCCTAGTTTCAAAAACGGACAGACCTATAACTTTGCTGGGAAACAGTACTCAGAATATGTTGAGGAATAGCATAGCTCACAGGAGGCAGCGACTGTACGTGATAGGAGTCACTCTGCTCTATTTAAACTATACCGCCAGAAAACCAGCACTTCAAGATCCATCCCACCCCTTATAAGTCTGGCAACCTGTTTTGTACGGAGAACCTCGAAAAAGCTGAGCGCCTTAGTGGTGTGTTTGCTTCGAACAGTATTGCTGATGACGGCCGTTGTGGCTGTCCCAGGACTGGAGCGCCGAGTACCTTTGGCGAGTGCCCTGATGTTATTTTCAGTGTGCCCAAAATCACGAAAGCTCTTCTGAAATTAAAACCTTGTAAATGTTGCGGGCCTGATAGTCTCTCTGCTTACCTTTTGAGACAAATTGCCTACGAAATAAGCTATGCATTCTTTAAGCTTTTTACCTTATCTTATACCAGCGGCTGTACACCTAGTCTGTAGCGTACAGCTATTGTTACACCTGTGTTTAAGCGTGGATCCGCTTCGGATCCGTCAAATTATCGCCTCATTTCATTGACATGTGTGGCCTGTAAGATAATGGAACCTATTATTAGGCATAAAATTCTTCACCACCTACATGCTTTTCCATAATTAGCCAGGACCAATTTGTTTTTTTTTTCCTAAGAGGTCTGCAACCCACTAGCTACTTACTGTGCTTAATCGATGGAGTAGCGCACTTGACATTGGTGTGGCTGCCGATGTCATTTATTTTGACTTCAATAAGGCGTTTGAGTCAGTGATACACCGAAACCCCCAACTTATACTTACTGAGTATGGCATCGTGGGAAATCTGGCAGGTTGGATATCTGCCTTCCTTTATAATCGTTCACAAAAGGTGAAAGTCGAAAATATACTGTCAATTAGTGTCATGATTTCTTGTGGCATACCACAGGGGCCCCATACTGTTTGTTATATACCTCAACGACTTGCAATTTTCAAATGGGGAGACTTACGGATTTAAATTTGCGGATCATATAAGGTTGGAACGGAAAACTTTTGGCCCTATGGGTCTCCGGCTCTTGACTCTGAAATTCGAAATGTGGAATCTTGGCCATTGCGGTGGCAGTTACCACTTTCTTCTTCAAAATGTTTTACTTTCAACGTTGGCAGACATAAATTTTGCTCGGACTACCTTCTTGGATCCAAGGCCCTTGACTCTACTGATGAGGTTAAGGACCTTGAAGTGTGGTTTACGAAAACTCTAAAGTCTTCTCTTCACCGTCAAAAAACCAGTGCCTTGACCTTCAAGCGGGCTGCCATTGTAAACAAGTGTTTTACGTCTGGTAACATTCGAATTAAAATGTGGGCCTTCAAGGTATGTCCATCCTCGAGTACACTACCCCTGTTTGGTCCCCTCACTTATTGGGTGATATTGACCTGTTAGAATCCGTTCAGCACCGGTTTACGAAAAGCCTACGTGGCATGCGCGACCTTAGTTATTATGAACGTCTAACCTGCACGGGGCTGGACCAACTTGAATTGCGTCGCATTCGCTTCGACTTGATTCTCACATACAAACTACTCCGTTGGTTGATTGATGTGAATCTTCTATTTTTCGAACCCGTTTACAAGGGGTCATAACTGGAAGCTTGCTTGCCAGCCTGTGCGAACTACCTGCCGCCTAAACTTTTTTCCCTGTAAGAGTAGTAAATGTTTGGAATTCTCTTAAGGCAACAACTTTGGACCAGCCGACGGTGCAGGGATTTTCCCGTTTGCCTAAACAGGAGAATCTCAACAAATTCCTGAAGCGTCAGTATTTACCATCGTAGTCTGTTTTTGTTTATAATGGTGGTCTCTTTTCCTTTTTTTCTTAGCTTGCCTCGGTATCAGCGGTTCAACACCCTTCTGTAGTCCTTCCATCTCTATGTGTAGAAAAATTATCTACGTCATTAAGGACTTATGATGTGCGTGTATGTTTGTTTGTTTGTACCTCTACTCCTCTGGAACCAAAGCACCTACAAAGAAGGGAGGGCTAAACGAAAGATAATTAAATTGCGCACAGTATACGCATATTTTCATCGCTGTAACTTGTTATTATCACCCTCAAATACGCGAAAAACCCTGAAAAAATAACGTTTAAGTTTTTTTAAACCCTCATTATGTTTGTTTACCTGACATCGTAATTTGTTCATGAAAACCTCCTCGAGCGAAGCAAGATGATCTGGAAAAGGAAGCACGGAAAATATAACCTAAAAGGACGCCGTATTTTGCCACACACCACATACAAATCTTAAAAATAGTTTTGTATATAACTGACTTGATGCATGGAAATAATCAATCCGAGCAAAGCGAGTTTTGTAGCAACTGACTTGAAAAAAAAAAAAACAGACCCGTAGATCTGGCTTTGAAACGGTGTCAAACATTCGTGTTTCTGAAGCACGGTGGTGCGTGGATTGAACGAGAAAAGCGAGCGATATCTTCCACGTTAACTAAACCTTTTCAATGTGTGTTTCGCTTTGCTCTATCAATCTTTCATCTCTCACCTTCGAAGGGGATTACTTCTGGAGGAGAAGACGTACAAACGTGCAAACAAAAAAATCGTATGTTTGGAATGATGCAGGCGAAATGTAGATATATATGCTGAGGAATGTGACGAACGAACTGTGAGCAACATTTGTAATTAGTTTGCTTCGAAATAATCAGTACATCGAAATAATCAATCCGAGCAAAGCGAGTTTTGTAGCAACTGACTTGATACATGGAAACCTGCTTTTAAAACGGTGCCAAACATTCGTGTTTCTGAAGCACGGTGGTGCGTGGATTGAGCGAGCAGAGCGAGTGATTTCTACGTAAATTAAACTTTTTCAATATGTGTCTCGCTTTGCTCTCTCTAAGTCTTTCATCTCTCGCCGTCATATAGGGGAGTACTCCTGGAGGAGAAGACGTACAAATGCGCAAACAAACAAATTGTATGTTTGAATGATGTAGATGAAAAGCAGGAGCGCTGAGGAATGTGATTGACGAACTGTGAGCAATAATTACCATTAGTTTGCGTCGAAATAATCAGCTCATGATTTTGTGATGCTCTTGGAATCAAAGAAATTACTGGAAGCATGGGTCAACGTGCACGTACCTCTCGGATGGCCAGACTGTTGGAATGATTTATGGTTATCATTTGTTGATGCAGTGAAGCCTTACGAAAAACGCGTATTGCACTCTGACCATTTGCTTGATCGTTTTAGACGTGGAATGTCTGTCAGCAGCACAAGAGTTGCAGCATGAAAGCTCCTCGAGCGTAGCGAGACGACGCGGAATGAGCGAGCGAAGCGAGCAACTTCGCTAGTTATTATTATAATTGAATGTTTTTAATATGCTTAGTAGTTCATTGGAGATTATGCGTCCTGGCATATATTTTATGATGAGTGGGTGAAAAATGGTTATTTCTGTTGAAATATATAGACACACGCTAGTGTGTCGCACCAAGTTAGACAACAAACATCTTCACATCAATTCAACTGTCGACGACGTAAACCATTGTGCCGCGACGCCACAGCGTACGTGTCTAATATCCTCAAGCATAGTTTGGACCTTTTCTGGTGCTTGAGAAAAAATAATAATGCTGTACAAAAGCTTAATTGTGTTAAAATCGAGAGCAATGACCCACCTGACAAAAATTAACTCGTGTACGAATATCAGCTAAGTGGCTTTCAATGCAAAATCTGACCCTTAAAAACGTTGCAGATGTGTTACTACCTAGCTAACTAGCTACTACTCCGCGGTAGCAATCTTCAAATTTTCGTTTAACGTCCAAAGTATTATTCGGTGCAATTAAGTTGGCTAATAGGACTAACCTTGGCGGCCTTTCCCTGTTTGAATGAGATCACTACCTCTACCTTCAAAGGGCGATCCTTTTTGAATACTTGGCGGCTTTTTACACCAGCTTTGGTTTTGGGTGGATATCACAACTTTCAACGGACTGTGAACGTTCAAACGTTACACCGTCTTATCTTCTGCAAATCGTTATTTTGTGGGTGGTGCAAACAGTAAAATAAAAGTGCCACCTGACTGGCAAAGCCCCACAAAGACATAAAATCACGCTAATTTTATATTTCAGCCTATATCTTGGCCTTGTTCACCTAAAACAAATGATACACGAAATGAAACAACAAACGTTATGAAAATGACTTATATGCCGCGAGAACAGTGAATACTTACAAAAAAACACGTATAAAACATGAATAAAACGAGATTGAGCTCCCCTGCACAAAATGGCGGGTGTTGTTTGACTGTAGGGGAGCTCAAGCTCGTTTTATTCATGTTTTTTACGTGTTTTTTTTTGTAAGTATTCACTGTTCTCGCGGCATGTAAGTCTTTTTCATAACGTTTGTTGTTTCATTTCGTGTATCATTTGTTTTAGGTGAACAAGGCCAAGATATAGGCTGAAATATAAAATTAGCGTGATTTTATGTCTTTGTGGGGCTTTGCCAGTCAGGTGGCACTTTTATTTTACCGTCTTATCTTCATCTGTACCTTTTTTTCTAGAAAAATTTTTTATTTATAAATTTTCACATTGATAACTTTCAAATTTACCATTGCCAATTAGCTGTAAGATTAGCCAAATTGACACGGCTTAGTTTATTGTATGACCATTCTTCACATGCTTAAGTTTCTTCAATCCCATTTTTTCACACACTGGCTAAACATAGCTGATTTCGTTCGCTTCGTTAACTCAATCAGTGAATCCCCTTCAGTTGTTTTCCACAAGTTGCAAACATTCCCCTTACATTTTCAACAAGTTGCAAACATTTCGGCCGCATTGGGACTTATTTTCGACATGATAGGATGTGCTTTTATTGCTTACAGCAGGAGCCAATGAAACGAGCCCACTCTGTGGGCGTACTGTGAACGTAGAAAAGGTCTCACTGTCTTGTCTTCATCTCTACATTTTTTCTTGAGGAATTTTATGTCTACAAATAATTAGCCGTTACATCAGCCAAATTGAGAATTTTTTCGTAAGCTTTCTTTGTTCACATTTTGTCATGCAGCAATTCCTTAAGTTTACTGTCACTAACACATCAGTCCACAAAGCGCATGGAATACGTATTGTTGCGTAACCATCATCTAACGTGCATCTCTATGCTCACGCAATCTACAACAACGTAAATGACCGATTATTTTGTACTTCGTTACAGTTCAGCTTTTAGTTCGTCCAGCTGTTACAATAAATCTAAGGACCAGGGTTGATTGTCTATTCCATTGTTGCTTGAAATCTTTGGTTGCAAAAGGGAAAAGAAACGAAATTTAAATTTCGTGGTTCCTAATTTCACAGCCCTCCCACGCATTTATCCTGACACCTACAAGCCTCAAACCAACAAAAGGACAATGTTCAGATCACCATACATTCGCGTGTAAACATTCAGCTGTGTAGGCCTTCCCAATTGTTCACTAGCCATCATCTATGGGAGTCTATGGGATTTAACATGGGGCCAGCGTTACTAGTTACTAGTTACTTGCTAGTCAGTAACACCACCCAAAACCAAAACTGGTAGAAAAACCCGCCAAGTTTCCAAAAACGATCGGCCTTTGAAGGTAGTGATATCATTCCACCAGGGAAAGAGCGCCAAGGTTAATCCTATTAGCCAAGTTAATCGCACATACTTACAGTTCGAAAGTTAAATGAAAACTAGAAGATTGCTACTAGCGGTAGCAATCTTCAGGTTTTCATTTAATGTACAAAGTATTATTCGGTGCGATTAACTTGGCTAATAGGATTAACCTTGGCGGCCTTTCCCTGGTGGAATGATATCACTACCTTCAAAGGTCGATCGTTTTTGGAAACTTGGCACATTTTTCTACCAGTTTTGGTTTTGGGTGGATATCACAACTTTCATAGGACTGTGAACGTACAAAAGGTTACACCGTCTTATATTCATCTGTACCTTTTTTTCTGGAGGAAATTGATATCTATAAATTTTCACATTGATAATTTTCAAATTTACCATTGCCAATTAGCCGTTTGATTGGCCAAATTGACATGACTTAGTTTATTGTACGAGCATTCTTCACATGCTTACGTTTCTTCAATCCCATTTTTGCAGACACTGGCAACAATCGCTGAATTCGTTCGCTTCGCTCACTCAATCAGCGCATGCCCTTTAGTTGTTTTGTTTATCCTTTTACCTTCTCCTTACTTTTTCAAGATTTCGGCAGCATTAGGATTTATTCTCAACATGATGATCTACGATTTTAGTTGCTTGCAGTTGATAGACACATGTAATTTAGGACTGTGAACATACAAAAAGCCAGCGCACCATCTTATATTTCGCTCTGACTTTCTTTTTGGATTTTATATCTGTAAATAATTAGCCATTACATCAGCAAAATTGAGATTTTTTTCGTTTGTTTTCTTCGTTCACATTTAGTCATGTAGAAACCCCCGTTACTAAAACAGCAGAATGCGAAGCTTTTTATTTTTGGGTTATTAGCAAAAACTACGCTCGGTCATGGATGCTCGTATTGTTGCGTAACCATCATCTAAATTGCATCCCTTTATTCTTACGCAGTCCACGGCAGCGTTAATGTTTCCTTATTTTGTTCTTCGTTACAGTTTAGCTTTTAGTTCGTCCAGACTTTTTCGATCATTTAAGCACCAGTGTTGATTGTTCAAGCCATTGTTGTTGAAATCTTTGGTTGCAACTTGGAAAAGAAACGAAATTTAAATTCCCTGGTGACGAATTTCAAAACCTTCCCACGCATTTGTCGTGACCCCCTCCAACCCCCAAACCAACAAGGGGACCTTGCTCAGATCACCATGCTTCCGTGGGCAAAAGTTCAACTACGTAGGACGTCTCAATTTTGCGCTAGCCATGAGCATAAAGTCTATGGGATTTAACATGGGAAAAATCTTGGTAGGCTAGCTAGCTAGACAGTAACATAAAAACAACGTTATTGACGCATCTTTTTCGTTATGATTAGTGGACACTCATCCTTTAAATTTTAGTTTTTCTTAATGTCTGACTCTTCCCCTTACATTTTCCACAATTTGAAACATTTCCGTCACATTGGGATTTACCCTCAACATGCCAAAATATGCTTTCAGTTGCTTACAGTTAACAGACACATGTCTGCTAGTGAGCCGCCATTTTATCATTAACAATCAATTTTTTAACAATCGGAAGTCTTCAATGGGATGATCTACTGTTACTTGGCGGCGACACACTAGAGTAAAAACAAATTTATTGATGCATCTTTCTCTCTATGAATGGTGGACACTCATCCGTTAACTTTTTTTTTCTTTATCCCTGGACCTTCCCCTTACATTTACAACAAATTTGAAAGATTTCTGTTGCATTGGGATTTACCCTCAACATGCCAAAATATGCTTTTAGTTGCTTACAGTTAACAGACACA
>JAHWFP010066686.1:0-26027 GCA_023313725.1 Lithobius niger
CTGCATCCGCAGCTAGTTGCTGGTCCCCCTAACCCAAACCTTTACGTCCCTGGTTTAGCGTTGTTACCATGGCAATGTCCACCTTTGCCATCGCGATTGAGTTTTAGCTGCGAGCATGCAAAGGCGAGTCGCTGCGTAACGCAGCGCGCCCTAAAGGATGCATTTGCCCAATTTTCTCGCTAACTAGCTTTAGGGCGCGTTTATGCAAGGACTATTTTCTCGCTTACTAGCTTTTACTTGGTCAGTACTAAATCTACTGGCTGCTTCTCGCCTTTGTCGGAGAATGCGGCTTTCAAGTTGTCTAAACGTAGTAACCATGGCAACAACGCGGACGCAAATTTTCTCCTCGTGCCTCGTGACACGACGCGGCAGCGTCGATTTATGACAACAAGAAAACAATTTTTACTGCAGTACACGACGACGGACAGATTCCTGAATACCGGCATTCGAAAGTTTGTCTTCGAATCGATAACTCCGAAATGGACGCCATGTTGGATTTTGAATTCTCGCTGCGAGTAGCTATTTATTCTACCGTCGTTTGATCATTGCTAGAAGCCGTTTTTTCAGCGAGAATAGCAAATTTTGGAAATAGCGTGAAATGGCAACAATGTTGTAGCCATGTTTAAAATGACTGTTTCACTTTGTTCTTTGTCCGTGTTGTTATTTATAATACATTTAATTTGTTGTCTATTACCGCAATCATTTAATAGAAACGGGAAATTAATCGTAAATAACGGTTGCCTAGCAAATAGCTTTCGGCGAGCGAGAAGGTCTCGTTGCGTAAACGAGCCCTAAGGTGCGATTTTCACAACAACTCGCAACAATTTTCTTGCTAACCAGCTTTAAAGGAGCATTTATGCAACGACTCGCCTTTGCATTCTTGCAAGATAAAAGGTCAGCTAGAAGCTAGAAATTATCTGAAACTCCAACATGGCGGCGGTTTTACCTCTGTCAGCTCGCAACGAAACGAGTCAATAATTGAGTTTAGAAGCGATTGGGAAAATTGTTCTGTCAGGAGGAATTCTTTATCTTACTGTCACGAATTATAAGACTGAAAGCATTCGTGCAAACGATGTCGGATTTACCTAATCCAGGAAGCGTCGTTACCACAGCAGCAACACCTTTGCCATCGCGATTAAATTCTAGCTGCGAGAATACAACAGTGAGTCGTTGGCATAAACGCGCCCTTACTTCGGTTAATACTAAATCTGCTGGCTGCTTATCGCGAGCGTGCGGCTTTCGAGTTGTCTACAAGCAGTAACCATGGAAACAATGCGGACGCAGAGTCTCTCCTCGTGCCTCGCAAGAGAACACGATGCACGCGACATGACAGCATCGATTCATGACAACAAGAAAACAAGTTGTACTGCAGTAAAAGACGGTGGACTGATTTCTGAATGCCAGCATTCGACGGTTTTCTTTCAATTAGATAACCCCGAAATGGTCGCCATGTTGGATTTTGAATTCTCGCTGCGAACGAATCTATGAATAAAGGGCCAGGGATAAAAAGTCGGTGATAAAAGGTCCAGCAATAAAACGTCCGAGGAAAAAAATCCAGGGATAAAAGGTCGGAGGAAAAAAGGTCCGGGGAGAAAAGGTCAGCAGAAAAACGGCTGAAGAAAAAATAGCCCTACAAAGGCAGAAGGCGTCAAGCCGCAAATGGGAAAAAAATTTAAGTCGGAGAAAAACAAAACCTGGGAAGCCAATGACAAACGTACATAATTCGGGGTGCTGTGAGAATGCCTGCTTTTTTTCACATTCCTATTTTTCATTTTTTTTTTCACGTTCGCACATACCATTATTTTTTTGCGCTATTTCAGACTCTTTTTTCACGTAAGTGTAGCCTATTTGCTATGTTCGTAATTATTCTGCAACTTGTTTTTTTTCTTCTTTTGCTACTTCTGGGTTACTTTAAAATTTCTTACACAAATTTGTAATACTTTTTTTTTTAAATTTTACTTAAATTAATGGTTCACCCGCACACTCAGCTCATTTATTCAGCTCATTTATTTATTTATAAGGTACCTATGACAAGTCAAATATTATTCCTATCTGAAGCTTCACACTTGCTTAAAAATAATTGACAGTTTGATTGTTTTTACTTGAGTTTGTCGTTTCACCTTTTTTTTTCAAACTACCGCCCGTATTTTTCACATTCTATCATATTTTTTTTCCCAACAGCACAGAACCTGAGCATTTCCAGAAACCAATTTTGTAATTTTTTTGTTGTACATTTTAATTATTTTTCTCCACAAAAGGGTTTCTTACCATTTTTTTCCTGGACCTTTTTCCCCCCAAAACTTTTACCCTCCACCTTTTTTCCCCGGACCTTTCGTCCCTGGATCTTTTTTTCACGGACCTTTTTTTCTGCAGAGTTTTTTTTTACCGCGGACCTTTTTTCCTTGGTCCTTTTTAACAGCTCTTTATTCTACCGTCGTCTGATCTCCGGTCAGAAGCTGTTCTTTGTGGAGAATAGAAAATGTTTGGAACCAGCGAGAAATTGCAACAATGTTGTCACAATGTTTAAACTTACTTTCGTACTTTATTCTTGTTGCCGTTTATAATACATTTAATTTTGTACATATTACCGTATTCTTTTAACAGAAACTGGAAACTAATCGTAAATAAATAACGGTTGACTAGCAAACAGCGTTCGGCGAGCGAAGGTCTCGTTCAGTAGACTCACCCTTTAAGGGCAATTACATCCATTTTGACATGGATCACTTAAACAATAACTAAACAAGAACTGCGCAAGAATACGTTACGTGCGTCCGATACAACACTATAATTATTGCATCACCAAAACAAGATACGGAGACCGCCATTGTTTTGCTGGAACGCGCAGAAATTAATGCCGACAGATATCACTCTTCTATTTCGACTCGCAGCCGATTGAGATAGCTCTATTGGCTGTGAGAGCTCAAGCGTCCGACGGCCCTAGTTGGCCACTACAACTGTCGGCCAGCTAAGGTCGTCAGACGCTCGAGCTCTCACATCCAATAGAGCTATCTCAATCGGCTGCGAGTCGAAATCGTAGAGTGACATCAGTCGGCATTAATTTCTGCTCGTTCCAGCAAAACAATGGCGGTCTCCATGTCGTGTTTTGGTGATGAAATAATTAAATTGTTGTATCGGACGTACATAACGTATTCTTACCGCAACTCTTGTGTTTAGTTATAGTGTAAATGATCCAAAAGTAAAGCATGCATGTCAAAATGGATGTAATTGACCTTTAACATATTCGTGCGTGGTGCGTTTGATGGTTGGTAGGTATTGATTCATGAAAATTACTTGGGGAAGGCGCTATTTGAATATATTTAGGATTGCCGGAACTCTTAAGTGCCGACGGTTGGCTTAGATAGGCGAGCTTGGCGGATTATGAAAGCTTTCAAATACGGTCAAGCTGTATGAGCTAAACTGAATAACACCAACAACTAGTGTGTAGGCCTGCATGAATTCAAAGACGAACTGGAACGAAAGAAGTTCTAGCTTAGAAACCAAAGAAAGGAATTGGATTAAGATTTGATTACTGATGAGTTGCAATTTTGCGAGTTGTCATTAATAATGGAATTATTATGAATTGAACCCCCTTTACTTATCAAAATTCGTCCCTAACCCACTTATCAGCAAAGAGCATTGTTAAAAGGAAGCCTACCAATTTCAGACTCCCAAGTCAAGACTCCATATTGAGAACGGTAAGGCACGACTAGACCAACAAACGGTGGAGTGAGGCATCCTGGTTAGCACGAGCACGTTTCTGCCACGCCATTGTTGTAATAACAATGTAGCGGCCAACGACTGTTGAAAGCCAGGAAGAAAACAATGGGAGATATAACCAAGAATGAAACAACTAATTCATCCCCAAACAGAAAAAGGATGATGATAAAATTGGCATACTTTTAAAAGAATGGTCCCTCTATACGTAATTTATTGTGCTAGTTTTTTCTTCCTCGGCTCTTAATAACGCCACAATAAATCACTTATTTAGAGGCGCCATTGTTGCAAAAGCATGTCGGGTAAACCACTACTTATCACAAAAAGCATGTTTTAAAAAAGTCGTCGATAAGGTATTCAACCGGAAACCTTTAAACATGAAAAAGAAAAAAACGAACGACAATTTAAGGCCGATGAGCCGATCTTAATAATAGTATAGGTTTGTTGCAAATGCAACCGGAATGCCAAGGACCTGGTAGTCACTGACTGAAACTAAAAAAAATATATAAATTACAAAAGTTAAACAGTTTAAAAGTATAAAACAAATACGATGGCTCGGCTGCAGAGGATGGGTTGATGGTATTGGGTTGGGATCAAGAATGCCTTACCACCAAGGTTAGACCTACCAGGGACACAATAATCCCCGATGGCATCGCCAAACGTGAGGGACAAGTGCGGGGGTGGTGGTGGGCCGCCCCCCCCCCAGAAGCCGGGTATCATTGTCAATGTTTCTTTAAAAAGTAATAAAAAGTACATCGTAGTTTAAAGCTTGGCCTAAACCAATTGTCAATCTTAGTAAAGATAATAAAGGTGATAAAAAAAATAGTAATAAATAAATACAATTTCTTGCAATGATTGCAAAGGTCAACTGGTGTCCACAAATACCTAGCCTGTTCAGTAAAAAACTTTTCAAGGCTATGGTCATGGAGTTTTAAATTTATAAAACTTAATTTAAAATGTATCTGTAAAGTGTGTTTAGAATTAAAAATACAATAAAAATAATCATTTTACCCGCCCACTATGCTGAGAAGGAAACGGAAAGGGGTTGGACCACTGACACCGTTCCCAGGCTAGATGGGTCGCTTTAAGAAAGTGTGGAGGGGTTCCTGAGAAAGTCGAGATCGGAAGATGGACAAGGAGAGAGCATTAACAGTGTCCGAACTCAAGGTGTTCCAAATTTGGACAATTCTCACCGAGAAGAAGTTTCTACGACATTCCAAACGAGCAGACGGAAGGGAAAGTTTCCAATTATGGCCTCTAGTACGTCCGATGGTTGCAGCCAGATTAAAAAATGGTAAAGGAACTTCCAGTTGGTGGTTAAGTATCCTGTAAGTCAGAAGGAGGTCAAATTTAATCCTGCGAAGTTCAAGTGGTTAAGTCCAAACATGGTTAGGCGGGCTTTGTAGGGGGTATCACGTAGACCTGACAATCTCTTGGTGAAAAGCCTCTGAATCGCCTCAACAGAGTCAGTATCACCCAAGAGAAAGGGGCTTTCTTGGGGCTTTCTAAGCTTATCTTGGGGCTTTCTAAGCAATTTGTACGTTTCATATCGAAAACTAATTCGCAAAATGCAAGGACATTTAGTTTAAAATTAGTTATTGAGCATGGTGAATTCGGAGTGCAAGAAGTGGTGACTTCTTAACGTTGCAACATGCAAATTGATTTGCTTCAACTGGTTACGCTTCCCGAATAAGGCGGCAGGGTAGGCTACTTAAATCACCACGCTTCTCTTGATAGGGGTGAGCGGAGAGCTAACAAATCGAGCAATTCACTTTTTCAACGTTCAACATTAGGAAACAGGCTTTAGGTCTATGACAGGCGGAGCGGATTGAAATATCAAGCCTCTGGAAGTCGTATGGCTGGTTCGGTTTGTACTGCTAGGAATGACTTGTGTACCGTATCTCCTCCTCAATATCAAGCCTCAGTGAGGAGAACGGGGGGCGCTGGGGAACCTTGGAGGGTATATTTCATGGAGGTTACGTGGCTGGGTCAATTTGTTCCACTAGGAATGACTTGTGTTCCAAATTTCATGCTTTTAGCTCGATGTGTTTGATTTTGTTGCTAAACAATTGTACTATGCAGTATTCCAGGATTCCCAATTTATGATAATGACTGTTAGAAATAAATTCCAAACACTGTAATTTCTTCCATAATAATTGGTCGATTTACAGCAAATTCTAGTTCAGCTAATACGTTTTGGGGCTTCAAACTATGTAAATAAAATTCATTCCAATCCGACCCTTCCGTTTGGGCTCCACCCAGACGGCAAAAGCGCAACCAACCAACAAACATTTTGCTATTTGGTATCCGTTATAGGCTACGCTCCTATACTCTTTTTGCTGAAGCTATATGCAATATAATAAAGAACTGGAGCAACAAGTGCAATTAGCAGTTGTAATAATCAGTACATAGAATGTGATGCTCTGGGTGTCTTAGTAAAGCATGGATCGACGCCAGTAGAGTAAGTGAAGGACACAATTCGGCTAGTTGGCCGCTTATGTTTTTTAAATTTACAAATTAGTCTGCTGCCATTTCTTACCTGCGGTAAATTCGAGCAAGCGGTCGGGTCGCTTCACAAATACTTCCCTGTGAAAACAAGAAACAATTATTAATAATAAAACGCTTCTAATTTGACGACATAAAAGTGGTTCGGAAGCTTAAAACGATCAGTTGACAATTGTAGTGGCTGGGAAACCAGGATGATGCACTCACCACCACAGTATAGGCAAAACTGTTAAGATAAGACTTATTAGTCCTGCGTGTAAGCAAATTCTTCTTCAAGAAAAGTGACCTTTGTGAGGATAACAAAATCTCCTGTATACTTCATGTCCACACCCATGAGAAACTTTTAGGGAGGGGGTGCCACCTGAAACCTGTCCAAAAAACCAACATGGCCGCCAGTTTGCTTTTAAAATGGGCGCCATACAATAAAAAAAATTCAAAATATATTAATGTATGTTGTTTGGTGTCAGTTGCTAGGTTTTAAGGTCTGCCGAATTAAAAAAAAAAGTTCCAAAAAGGTGTAAGGACACCACACGACCAGATATCCAAGATGGCGCCTAATTACAACAAACCGTTATTATTACCTGTGTTGGAGTATATTTCGCCACCTTTCATATAATCCTAATTACACTAAAATAGCAGGGCCTGCACCTGCTTAATTTTAGTTTTTATTGCCTAACCGAAAATATACATTACCCGTTTTAAAATAGCGTTTCCTCCTTCAGAGCTTGATTGATTCCAGCCGGACTTGTACCTTCTGCGCATGCGCAGATTTGGGCCGTCTATATAATAACGGCGCAGCCGTCCGTTAGGCATCATTTCTCCACATCCAGAACCTACTATGGAGGGGGAGGCCTGGGCGAAACTACAGGTAATGTATATTTTCGGTTAGGCAATAAAAACTAAAATTAAGCAGGTGCAGGCCCTGCTATTTTAGTGTTTTTAATTGCCGACACACGGTGGTCACACGGTGGTGGGATAGGTTCGCTCCGATTCCCATCACGTACAAGTCTGCGCCCCAAGAACTAGTCTTTGGTGAAGTTACCCCTGAAACCTTAACCAAATACACTGCATGTAGAACCAAGCGTCCGGAGGACCGATCCGAATGCAAGGGATCGAAAACGGGATGGTTCCGCAGTGTAGCTAAGGAAGTGCGGTATGGAACGCGTAATAACAGACAATGGTTTGTAAAAATGGGTGTGAAAGATAGAAGTACGGGAACCACAAGTCAGGGAACTTAACACCGTGGGTTACAAGATAGGAAATCAGGCAGATTTGTCCAAATCTGCTAACCTTGTATGATGACGAAAGTGATCCTTGTCCGGGTAGAGCATTGTGTCTCATCCGTCTGAGGAACGGTGAACTCATGCGGTGTAACTGGCTTGAAACCGTCGAACATTCCGGAGGGGAGGAACGGTGAAAAAAGAAGACAAGTACAGAGGCGGTGCGAACGCCGAAAAGATGATCCAAGGTGGAACGGGAATGATATGATAAAACAGTTCGTAGAGAAATTGTGACGAAAAAGGACCAGGCGAGTAGCCGAAATCCGAGATTAACACATCCGGGAATGGGTGACTCAAGCTGAAGCTTCACCGGAAAGGTTTCAAATGAAAAAAACGTGGCGGATCGTGGGTGTAGGTTTACTGCAAGATACGGAAGCCCAAGGCAATTTCCCTTAGCTCGTTGACGACAAGGAGAGCAAAGCATGACGGTATCGGAGGTAGCCGAATGTTCCGACAAACCCATGAAAAAAAAAATCTGCAGAAAGCGTGGAGCGTTGTCATACTGCCAGACAGTATGACGAGATCTGGTGGAACTGACTCGATGCCATGGCAGCATACCAGAGTTCAACAGGAGAAGATGATTCCGCCAGAGGGGATCGTCGTCCGGGGAGTGGTACGCCACGGCCGTGACGGTTGGGTCCCGGTACGGAGACGGCAGCGGATATGGAGCCTGCCGGAGGAGATCGGAGATGAATGAGGACGGTGAAGACTCTGGCTGCACAGGAGGATCGCCATCCAGACTATGGGACGTCCGGGTCGTAACGGATGGATCCCGGTATGGAGATGGCAATGGTGACGGGGCTTCCCTAAGCAGGTCTGTGATGGATGATCTCAGTTGAGGATGCAGCCGAAAGATGGGGGGAACCAGGCGAACGTGCCTTGGTTGTTCGTGGATGCTGTCCAAAGGTGTCGGGTTCGCGACTGAGCACAGTAGCATGCCCGTCACGGTGGGGATGCCGATAAAGAAGTGCAAGCGGACGTAAGAACAGAACCTTTGGTGGAGCCAAGGGAGAACGTGTAGTCTTGACGCGGACCTTGGGACGCGTTCCGGATGTTCCTGGAATGGCAAGAACCTTGTTGGTGCCGGATGGAACGTCCACTTGATTCTGGCTGACAGCGACGAATCTTCGACCATCGATCTGGAGGGATGAGGAGGCAGATACGGCAGAATTTATCGAGGCCATTACATTGGCAGAAAGTGTTCTTTTACTGTTTCCTCCTTACAGATAGAGGTCTAACAAAGGGAAGGAAGGGTCGTGGGGAACGTGGTGCTGCTGGTCCTAATGGGAGCAAGTGTCCCCCCCCCCTGTCGTCGAGCAGGGGATCGAGGGATGACAGGAGGAGTGTAAAAGCGTTCCGTAAGGGACACAACCATATTTCTAAGATGAGGGCGTGCTGGATTCCAATATCATGCTAGGAACTGTAGACGGAGTGCAGGACCGGATCGTGGAGGTCAGGAATGGGAACGGCAAACGCAGAGATATCGGAGGAAAGAAGGCTGACGAAGGGGCAGAGAAAATCCCAAGCCAGAGCAGGCCCCAGATGAAGGAACCATGACCTGCGAAACCTCCACTGGTGGGAGCGGATCTGCGGACGAGGATGTGTCGGACAACTCAGGTGTGAAGACGGCGAAAACCGTTACGCATGAAGCGATTCGAAGTGAAAGAGGTGAGAGAAAGACCACTGGAGGTAAAACTGCACAGGGTGGCGCAGGTGGAGGAGGAACTGGGGAACAAGTGGAGGTCGTTCTGTTTGATGGTCGCGTAGTCGACCTCAGCGGTCCCTATGTGGGAGCGGAGGAACGAGAGGTTGGAATTGGGTGGTGAGGAATCGAGTCCTTATAGATCGTGTGCTCGTTTGTTGTAAGAGAGGCAGCACGCCGGGCGTTTGTTCCGATTTGGATCATTATGGTGAGTCAGACGATAGCAGCCGTCGGATTGGAAACCAGGGGTTCCTCTGGAAGCGTAGGAATAGTACAGAGAAGTGTCCGATGGTTCCCCTTTTCACCCGGTTCGGTACCGAGGAGCGTGGGGGAACCGAGGGGAAGACGGAATCGTGAATCCGCTCGTAGACGTGGACTGGAATCGTCATAGCAGCAGACAGTCGCGAGAAGAGTCATGGTGGAAGAATTGTGGTTGCCAGAGAAGAGTCATGGTGGAAGAATTGTGGTTGCCAAAGGGTCCAGGCTGGATGCTGGGGCCTGGTTCTACCTGGAACTGCCGGGTGACTTAACAGGGAATGCGGTAATGAAGGCCGGGAATGTTGCAGAAGGTGACTGAAGTGGCTGCCGAGTCTGAAGGGAATGGACGATCGGGGAACGGCGGTTCATTGTCCCGGGTGGTCAGGTAATCCAGGTCTGTGGAACTGTGTAGCTCGTCCGTCGCTGTCCAGATCCCAAAGGTGGAGGAGCAGTGACTATATAGTTCGTTGGGAACCGAGACGGAACCGTGGCAGGCGACCACGTTCCTTTTGGTAGGAACGCAGTAACGCTGTATACGACCAGAATGGTCCGAAGACCAGGGAACCGGAATCATCCGCAGAGTGATGTAAACAGCGCACGCCGTGGAGAAGAAAGATGTTAACTGTGGAAGGGAGAAATCGGGATTACTGGAACAGAAACACCAACAAGAAGGCAGGTGGTAAGTGGACCGTGAGGAAAGAAGGTGAACCAGTCCTTCCTGTGGTGGTTCCCTTGTCCGTGCCATAGCGGAGCGTGGGACCAGACTGAGTATTGGGGAAGATCGAGGAACGTGGGCCAGAGTGCAGGTGGGCTACCTTTACCCAAGGTGATGGGTAGATAAGGAAGAGCTGCCGAACTGCTGTCTGAGCTTATAAATGACAGAGGTTGCGCGCAGGAGAATGAGCAGGAAAATGCGCAGTAGGGTGATGATGTGGATGGATATCTTTAGGCAGAAACCACAAAAGAGTGTTCCAATAGGTATTGCCAATGGGCCGAGCACGGCGGATCCTTGATGTCAATGGCCGAAGTACAACTATGCAGAATTGTATAAATGAAGGAGGCTGCGTAGCAACATGCGCAGTGGGGTTGTGATGTTGTTGGAATGAAGAGATAGTGCTGTCTACATTTGTGACGGATCGAGGTCTGGTAGGAGGTGTGCGGGGAACGTGATGCTGTCGTTCTGCTGGTGCGAATGCCTCCTTCCTCCCCCCCCTTTCCATCCCCCCCCCCTCCATCACAGGCCGAGGCCGAGCAGGGGATCAAGGGATAACAGGACGAACGCGCATTCCAGAAACGTCTGGCGGATCAATGTTCGATGGATGTCGTCTAGGCGGATTGATGATAAGACGGTTGCTGTCAAACGAAACTGAATCGTGTCAAGGAACCGAGGGCGTCAAGGAACCAAGGGCATGGTTGCCAGTCGAATCGTTCCTATGATCCGTGCGAAGGGAGGATCGGGAATCGAACGGGTATCAATTCTTGTGTGGAAGTAGACAACGGTTCCTTCTCCCCCCCCCCTCCCCTTTCCCCAGGTACGGGACCGAGGGTTGCTGGGGAGGTGAGGGTAAAAAGGCGGAACGTTAAACCGCTGGAGGCAGGAGACTGGAATCGATGAAGAGGAATCGATGAGTTGCAACGATCTATTCCCGTCCGCAGGGATCGCACAGAGGCGGCTGGATCCGAAAAGACCGTGAACACGTTCCGGGCTGTGCGGATCGCAAGCCGGAAAGATCCTGTTGTGGCTAGTAGGTAGCTAAAGAAGCCATGGTTACACTGGGCACACCCTCAACATTAACAGACGGTAAGGGGCACAGGAACCGTTACGAAATCGTGGCAGGCGACCGCGTTCCTGTTTGGAGGAACGCAGGAACACCGTGGATGGTCGGAACGGCCGAGGATAAGGGAACCGGAATCGAAGATGGGGAGCTCAAGGCGGTCACGACGACGCGAAAGCCCTAACGGACGGCTGCGCCGTTATTATATAGACGGCCCAAACCTGCGCATGCGCAGATGGTACAAGTCCAGCTTCTAGGGAATCAGTCAAGCTCTGAAGTAGGAAACACTATTTTAAAACAGGTAATGTATGTTTTCGTCGGCAATTAAAAACAAAAATGTATCATAATTAGAACTGCCACCACGTCACCATGAAACCATGGGACTACATAAATAATCGTAGCTTATCCCCTAATTGCGATAAACAGTTATAATTACACTTATTCGAAAATATACATGCCAAATTTCATCTAAGCCTAATTACATCCATTTATCTTACTTAGAACAACTACTGCAGCAGTTTCAAGATGTAACTTGTGGTAAATAGATGCAAAATATGCATCACTACAACGCATTAATTGCCGTAGCTTAGCTCCTATTTACAATAAATCATTCCAATTATCGGAAAAGACGAAAATTACATATCGCCACCTGATATCTAAAAACGTCCGTTTATCTTTATTAGAACTACTACCGCATCACTTTAAGGATGCAACTGAGGGTGAACTGAAGAAAAATGCAGTGCTACAGCTTAGAGAAACAGCCACAACTTGGCTTCTAATTACCAACACACTACACTACGGATTCGACCTGGTGTTTGCTAGTTACTGGTCCTTGCGAACGAACTCAAGTTTTTTCACACTAATTCAAATTTGCCTCTATTTTATACGTATATTTTAAAATTGTGAAACACACGTTAATTTTGCCACCATTTTGGCAGCCATCTTGGATATTTTGTCGCGTGGAGTTCTGGGACCTTTGTGAGCATTTTTTTTTTAATTCGGCAGACCTTAAAACCTAGCAGTCGACACCAAACTTACATACATTAATAAGATATTGATTTTTTGTATTGTATAGCGGCCATTTAAAAAACAAAATGGTCGCAATGTTGGTTTTTAGAGATGTCACAAAGTGCAGTACTTTTTGCTTACCCATAGGACTATAGGGCAGTGTCAAGTGACGTCATATTGCCTATGAGATATTATCTGGAGGGTATAACTACAATGGGCACTAGATTAAAATGTAACGGAAAAGAACGGTATTTCTAGTCAAGACAGTGCTTTGAGAGCGTATTTCTTAGGCTTAAAAAAACGTTTTCTCCAACAACAAAAATCGCGCGTTATAAGCTTAAGAAATCCAGTCTAATAGCACTGGCTTCAGTAAGACGACCTTCTTTTTTCCCTCCAGTGCCCCTTGCAGCTAACCCAGTTACCGGACCCACCATAGAGTTATATACAATAATACTACGTTCACAGACGTTATGTCACTGCCCTATAGTAAAATGCAAGTGCTTGATATAATAATAAATTAGGCTTTTGCCTTTTGGATCAAAGTACTCTCCACGGCCAACTGCGAACCAGTGTGAACCTTGTTCATGATAGGCGTCTATGTTTACGATGATCCATCCCTTTGTATGTGTATGCACGTAATTACTGAGCACACCTATGTAACCATTTTACCATGCAGCTTTAAATTTTTCATAGCTGTAATTTCGAGTTCATCTTCAGAGATCTGAGTGTTACGTTCCTGATCAGTTTCCAACATGGCTTTTGTTTTGGAGTAGATAACGCCATGGCTGCACCACCAGGGGATTGCAACCGTACTAGAAACAATGCACTCCAAACCTTCGCAATCTGTAGTCCTTCAGGCACTCCGCCGACGCCGCTCACACCAACATGGCAGAGCCAACTTCCTGTTTTTCTCCGAGTGAGATTCGCGAAAGGCCAATCCTACAATCTATTTATTTATTGTATTTACAAAATTATTGCAACGCCCTATGAAGAACATAACAGTCATTTCAGATTAAAACAAATATTTTGTAAAACGGAAGAAACATGGCGGGCACCTGGTGCCCACAGTTCTCGCCTGAACGAGATGAGTGAGAAACACATCCTTCACTCCTGTAGTGTGCGAAAAAGGCAATGCATTTAGTCTACACACAGTTTGCCACAAACGCTGTATATCTTAAAAATTATGCAAACATCAATTTATAAAATCAAACAAATATTGAAAAACTAGTTCAAACTTTTGCCTGAGCTAGGATAAATTTTGCGAACAGAATCACAGTTTAAGTGTAGCTGTGCGTGTTTTACCCTAATCGTCAGACTTGTATTTCTCCAACAATATTGAGTTACTACCGAATTTGCCCACCATGTTTAGCGTTTGAGCTGCCACCATCCTGTGCTGATGCGCCGGACGTTTGTGGGTAGACCAGGCGGACGCCACATTGATTGAAGACTAAGGTCATCGGCCCCAGCTCGGCACCGGTATGGAGTGGTGGACTGTTCCTGGCCAAGAAGTTCGAGTCTAGTCCAGACTATTATTATAGGCCAATGTGCGCGTGCATGCCATGCCGTGCATTGTAGCAATGGTGTCATGGTTTGTTTTGCCATGCATGGTTACCACTTGTATTATTCATTCCATTCTAATTCCTCCAAACTGTAACACGTAGGACTGAAATCCTAATTTATACGCCTTTGTGTCTACCCAATATTTCGATCTTTATACCAAAATTATTCTGCAACATTATGTAAGTCCATCTATTTACTACCAATACTTTTACTGCTTTTTCCCTAATCTTTTTAAGTCCCGCAAACAGCCAGTGTAAAACCGCAACGGTTATTCCGTGTGTAAGTCGGACGAGCATAAAATTGCAACCTCCACCGCAATAAACCCAATGGAACCAAATAACCAGCGTCATTTTTACTAGCCAAGCCAAAACATCTTTTCCATCAACTACCACTGACTCTCGTCAATACAGGCGGTTGCGCCATCCCATAATCTCAAAGCGGAAGTATGACTGATGGCCATGCCTTAAATCGTGACTCTGCTTGTCCTAGGTTCCACAGCTCTTTAAAAGCAGTCCTGCACACTCAGCGTTGGCAGTGCCACTGGCTACGCCTTCAAAAATGCTGTATGCGATTCTGGGCACCACCAAGTAATTCCATTGGATGCTGCACATTGGGCGTTCTGGTGGCACAGCGCAGGGCAGCCCTTTTGTAAGGCTGTTCAACCTGTCACTCGTCGTATGTTATTCCATTTCAACAAGCCTTGAATAACATTCTTAATCCATTGAAATCCCTCCCAACAGTGGTAACACCACGGGGGGGGGGGGGGGGCCCCCCCCCCCCCCCCGTTGGGGAAGCCTTGCCCCCTGTCGGGGAGTAACAGAGATTGCCGTCGGGGAACAGCCGGAAGACTGAGTCCATACGACGACATAAAATTCGTAAAAATTTGGGGAGGAAACGCTCAAAATAGAGTTTGCCGTTTTGCTTCAGTAGTTCTCATCACCTCCATATTTAAGAGCTGTCGTAGTTAATGCAGAAATGTTAACTAAATATGCACAAAAGAAAAGTTGTTAAGGATTCTACTTAAGTTTTCGTTATTTGAATTCGTGATACCAATGAACTGAGCTAAAATCGTGTACAGTAAGTTGCTAAACTGAAAATTGATTTGCTGCGTTAGACCGTCAACTCCATGATTTGACAGCCATCTTAAGTTATGAGACACGTTTGGGATGCCAATGTCTTACCAGTTATTTCTAAAAGGTGAAGGCCCGATTTTAAAAGCCCAACGCACAACACGAATGACGGCCAACTGTGTGTTCTTGCTATGGTTAAATATTTTTCAAACCTAAATTATTCAGTGTTAGTTAACGTTTTTTTAATAATATTTAAAAAAATTTAATTCATCAGTTAATTTAATTTGAAAATAAAATGTGTGAAAAAAACCAGAATTTTGGTCACAATTAGGTTTTTACGACCTCTCATGCTTAAAGAATGTTTACGAAAAACATCCAACATTTGCTTAACAATGTGGTGCAAACGTGTCTCGGAAAGCCCAAAATAGGTCATCAACTAGCGTAAAATGCTTCAGCTTGCGTGGCTCTACCCCGGACCCCGCTGGGGGAGCTTGCAGCGCTCCCCCACACCCCCTAGCTGGTTTCGGCGGGCCCCTGCTAAAGTAGTTCAAATATAAACAAAAAATGTAAGTTTTCTTTGCCCCCCTGTCGGGGAATCATTGCCCCCCCTATCTTGAATTGGCTGGCGCCACTACTGCCTCCCAAAAAAGGCATACATCAATGCATAATGACCTATGTTCATTGTTTATGTTCATAGGCATTCCATTGTACAGGTCTCCATTAACAGTAATTGATAACGGATTTTTGTTATTAGTCCAGTCAAATTAGACAAAATTTAGGTGGAACCGTGGAATAATTCATAATAAGCTGATTTTTGGTACAGATGTTCGTAATGGTTTCAGGGTCTTCAGCTGTCCGTGTAGGGCTAACGCGGAAACATGGCACCCAAAATCAGGTTTTTCGGCCTTTTCGGGTTTTGGGGTTCGAGGGTATAAGATGACTATCACCTTTCCTGTCCCGAATTGTGTGTTGAATATTTTTGCTTCACATTGTGCTTTTGATTTGTTGAAGGTTAAGGAGCTACAGCAAAATAACGTTTCTGGTGGGGTAAATCCCTGTTTTTGAACTTGCTATCATAGATATTTTTTTCCAGTTTCTATGTGCATCCATACCGCATTTCATGCTTTTCGCCGAAAGTGAACAATCCCCCCCCCCACCCCCAAACAAAAAAGAATAGAACATTTTTTGTAGACAATTTCATGCTGTACTTTCGGATTAAACATATTTTCATGTCCGAGTAGCCGTTTCCATTATGTATTGAAAATTACCAATTTCGGGCACATTGTTTCCAAGATGGCGGCATTAGCTTAACATAGAACCTTTTTTGTAGAAAATTTCACCCTCTACATTTTTGGACAGAACATACTTTCATGCCTGAGCCAAATATGCCCAAATATATTGAAAAATTTTTCGGGCGACAAGTTTCCAAGACGGCGGTATTAGCTCAACACGGACAGCTGAAAACTTTTAGTATATTCAACTTGATGTCATTACGAACTTCTGTGCCGAAAATCAGCTTATGAATTATTCCGAGCATTTTATCTAGTTTGACTGGGCTGTTGGCCCAGTTAAACATGCTATGAAGTCCAAACTAAAATTGAAAAATTGAATATCTTACATAAAAAGCCAGTAATAGCATCGCGATGGCCTAGTCCTATCACCACTCGACCCAGGTGGAATTGGGCCATGTTAACTGCCTGTCAAATTTGTTAAAATTAGCAACTTGGACTATAGGTTCATGTTAATGCACTTCCACTTTCCCATTTGTTCTTTAAGCCAAGTCAGCCTTACACTGATCCTGCACTTGATTGAAACTGATAAAGTTACCTCTATTTATGGAAGTAACTTGTTACTTTCTCGAATACAAGGAAATGTTGAAAGGGCTTTTCCTTCGATTTTTTCTTTTTTTTTTTGAACCATGTTAGTACCTCCCCCTTAATGTCGACAAATGATGTACAGGGTGGTCCACAAAAAACTGACGACCCACCGTTTTCTAAGTCCAGCTTTTTAAGTTAGCACCCCTCAGAACCATGAGAGGAGAGAAATCAATGCTAATGAAACGGGAAAATTTCTGTCCTCTCCTGATTCTGAGCGGTACTAACTAGAAAAGTTGGGTCATCATTTTTTGTTTACCACCCTGTATACGCCCAGGTGTCATTAACTCGGTAATTTACAGTATATACTTTATCTATTTGAGCAGACCCCTCCTTTAATAACAGTTTTCAGTTTTACGGTAGTTATTACCAAATGCTAGCATTTGTTTGTGAGCCAACGATATGGTACTAGAACTTTTTGAATAAATAACGAAATTTCCATCATTTGTACTAAAAATACAGATTTTTGAAGCACAAATATGAAAAGTATACATCAGCTTGATTTAACAGTTTAGCCTGCAAGCAGACATCAGCGTGTATTCTTGTAATTAATCATTTCGACCTGGGCATTCGGTCGGCAGCCGAGTATGGCCAAATAAACTGGCGACTTGTGGTGTCTTGGCGTAATATCTCCATAATTTAGTAAGGTTTGAAGATAAGCTTTGTAACCGTATCCTTCTTAATAATTACTGGTTTGTTTACCATTGAACGAAGCGTGATACCAACTCCCATAAGAAATTTAACAAGTCTTCAAGGTGAAATCCCAATGTTTTCGTTATCTACGACAATACAGTGATAATATCTGTATCACTTAAACTTTAGCTTACAGCATGGTATTAGTTCAGATAGTAGCATACTCGTGAACTTGTCCAAGAATGTAAAAATCAATAACTGATTCGGTGCGATACTAAATAAAGGACGGATTTCCATGTTTTGATTTTCAACGCTGAAATTAGTGGGCAGGACGGCAAATAGTTTTAAAGGACTCGCAAGAATTTGCGTGAAGGAAGGCCATCTTTAATGGAGTTCTGGGGGTATCGAGTGTTGTGTGCTAGTGACTTCCTTGCTTATTTACATCTAATCAAAGTATTTTTTATTCAATATTTTTTTTTTTTTTTTTTTGTGTGGTGCATTTGCATATTTTTTTCGTCTGCTTCCCACTTGAGCCGCTGTATCCAATAAATTAGTCTTTTCTTTTTATGTAAACATGTCCCTAAATAACTACAATAAATTCAATTCCCATTTCAGTTCTCAGTAGTTTAGGTACTAAATTTAACTATTATCATTCGTACCACACAGCTCTACCACGACAAAATACACATTTTGAAAAAGACTAAACTCTGATAGGCTGAAGTTTTTGGCAAGTTTTAAAAAGGAAGTGTGGATTTAAAGACCGGGACAGCGAAGAACACTAGGGCTATTGTCAACATTATGTCTCCCAAAGCGGTGGAGCCAACATTGCCATTTTGTACGGCTTTTAATTATCAGTCATGGGCATGGAAATTTGAGTTTTATTTTATCGCAGTGGCTAACTTCAGATTAAGGCGCTGAGGCGCGTTCGCGGTGGAGGCTAAACCCCCCCCCCCCCCACTGCTCCCCACCGTTCACCACAAAAAAATAATAAAGTTTTTGCCACACAACACAACTTTTACGGAACTTTAGCAACAACTCGAGTTTTTTTATATTTTTTTTTTTGAAAATTCGGTACAAGCAAAGGTACGTTAGCTTAATATTCACAAATATCAATTACTGATTTATTTGAGATTACATTTTACAATTACCGTCTGGATTTTGCATTTGAAACTGGTCGATGTCCGACGAGTCGATTTGGATCCTCTCCATTACGAGATAACCTTGGCAGTTGACAAGGACCTTAACTCGACAGCGGATGATGCGATGCAGTGTGCTTTTCTTAGATTCCTAATTGCATTATAATGTTTTCTGTTCTTTATTTGTTTCATGGGCATTATGAACTATGCTCCTGCCGACCTTATTTACTAAATTACCAATTAATAGATCTATATTAATTTACATAAATAACAAGCAGTGCAGTTTCAATAGTTATACCTAAATAATATATTTAGAAAAGAAAATCACCTCTAAAATAAATATTTTAGAAATCATTTGAAACGACAACCCTTATGGTATCGTGTAATTCCTTTTTTAATGCATTGTAACTTGTGATGAAAAAGAACATTTTGCCGGTCCCCAGCCAGGCCGGCTAAAAATGATTTCTTTGTGCCTAAAACATACTTAACCTGATAATTTAGCATTACATTCCTCGAATGTGATGTTCCCCTGGAGGTTTCTTCCGGTGCCTGGCGCCTGCTTGCATGTCCCTATTGTGCATGTGCGTGGCAGTACTCCCTTATAAAAGCGAGAGCGCGGACGCTTTCGGCATTCATTTTTTTCTCAATATGTCAGGCGGTGACTCGAGAGGGAAGGCAGGGCGGGAGTAGGTTAAGTAAATGTTTATAATTTAGCATTATCAGTTGACCTCGTCAGAGTTTGGTGGTGGGCACCGTCCTGACGAGCGCCCCGGGATGCAAGAAGGCGTTCCCCCCCAAATTTTTGTCTGGAAGAGAAAAATTTGCACTTTATTCAGAACAGGTGAAAACAGGAACTTGGGCCACTTTCGTAGGATTTGGTGGCCCTGAAAAGGGCCGTTGTTTTCGGTCTTGCTTCCTTCTGGATGGTTTGCTTTCATCTGGGTGGCTTGCTTCCTTCATGGATGGCTTGCTTCTGTGTTCCGAGTGCTTAATGGGGGGTTGACTCCAGTTCTGGCTGCGACAATTGGTCCCAGCCAGTGTAGACCTGATTCTTCTCTTGACATGTCTCTGAGGTAGTGGGAGGTGAAAGTCGATTGATGGCGCCAAGGCGCTGCTGCTAGGATTTCTTCTATCGGAATGGCGTTGTGATGGGCCCATGATGTGGAGACAGCTCTCACTTCGTGAGCCGTCACTCTCATGCTCTCATTTGGAGTTTTTTCATAGGCTGCTTCGATTGTTTTTCTAATCCATCTTGCAACCATGGCTGCTGATGTTTCGCCCGTTTGAGGATCAATTGGGAGAAAAAGTTGATTTTTTCCTCGGCGGATGTCATCATGGCGGGTCCGGGCTAGGTAGAAGGTAGGGCACTGACCGGGCAAAGAAGGCATTCAGGTTCGTTACCAACTAGGGTTCGAAACCAATCACTTCGTTACCGGCCAAGTGATTGGTTTCGGTGGTTCCGAGGGTTTTTGTGTTTTTGTTCTGAATGTTTTGGGGCTGATGATGCAGTATGCTGGGTCTGCTGAGAGGGCTTGAATCTCTGAACACCGTAGGCTGGCTGCAAGAGTGACGAGGAAGACCGTCTTGCAGGTCATGAGGTGAAGAGAGGTGTCCTGAAGAGGTTCATATGGTTCACTCATTAGGGACTGGAGGACGAGTGAAAGGTCCCAGTCTGTTATTGATCTTCTGGTGATGGGTCTTTCATTTTCGTATGAGCGTAGAAGCGCTGAAATACGGTAGTCTTCGAGTAGGTTCGTGTTGTTGGCGGCTTTGAACACGGTGTTTAGGGCGGATCGATAGACCAAGATTGTAGAGCCTTTGAGTTTGTCGATGTTGAACAAGTCTCTGAAGAAATTTAGGAGGGTGGGAAGAGGTGGGTTGATAGGATTAGCTTGTTTTGTGATACACCAACGAATCCATTTGGACCAGTGGTTGTCGTCCATCCGGTTAGTGGAGTCCCTGGTTGCCTTTGAGGCGATGCATTCAGCCTCTTCTCGACGAATTCCAGCCTTTTTGAGGAGTTTGATGATAGTAGCCAACCGTGTAGATTGAGATTTGGTACGTTCGGGTGTAGCTTTGTTCCTTTCTGTTGGGAAAGAAGATCTGTTGAAAGGGTAGACTTCTGGGATTGTCGACTAGTAGCTCCAGAAGGAGCGGGAACCACGCTGCTGATGGCCAAAGAGGGGCAATGAGTAAGAACAAGTCCTGGCTTTCTTGGATCTTTAGAAGAACTTGTGGAAGTAGTTTGAAGGGGGGGGGGGAGAGGTAGGCGAACAGGTTTTGCCATGGAAACGTCAGGGCGTCTACTGCTACTGCTGTTTCGTCCGGTATCGGGCTTATGTAGAGGGGAAGTCTGGCATTGTGCCTCGTGGTAAACAGTCTGTCATTGGAGTGCCCCAAATGGTGAAGAGAGATTCGCAAATGGATTTCTTGAGGCACCATTCTTCCGTTGGTGGTTTCTGGAGTGACAGAGAGTTGGCAATTACATTCCTGTTGCCTGGGATGTGGAGAGGAAGGAGAGTGATGTTGTGCGGTATGCATAAGTTGAAGATTTCTGCCGTAAGACTGAAGAGATCTGGATTTCGTTCCTCCTCCTTTTCTTATATAGGCTAGGGCAGTCGTGTTGTCGGATTGGACTTGTATTGTCTTGTTTCTGATTTGTGGAAGAAAATGAAGCAGGGCGAGTAGAATTGCTCGAAGCTCGAGGGAGTTGATGTGTTCCATGTGGGTTGAGGGCCAAAGGCCCGAGGCCTCTTGAATGTTAAGATGGGCACCCCAGCCGGTTCTCGAGGCGTCCGTATAAAGATGAGTAGATCGGGATGTGCTCGTGGAGAGGTTGTGTCTTCGTGAGGTTGGTGACATCTGACCATCAAAGGAGGGAGTCTAGGGGAAAGTCGGGGTTGAAGGGGATTTGTTTGTCCGGACGGTCCTGATTGATTGCAGGGTTGTCTATGCGGTGGTGGTGAAACGGCCTTACCATCCATCGGCCGTAAGGGACGAGGTTCGCCATTGCGTCCATCTTCCCGATGAGGGAGTTTAGTTCCCGAGGGGAAAAGCTTGATTTCGACCGAAAGAGACGGGCGTGGAGAAGAAGATCTATTCGTTCCCGGGAGGGGGCAATACTTGCTGTGCGGAGGTCGAAAGAGGCTCCGAGAAAGGTGAAGAATTGTGCTGGTGTTAGGCGAGATTTTGAGTAGTTCACTCCGAAGCCCAGTTGGTTTAACAGGGAAATGGTCTTGTCCTTGTTTCGTTCCAGTATGAGAGGGTCCGGATTGTTGAGGGCCCAGTCGTCCAAATAGGCGTTGGCCTGAATTTCGTTTTGGTGTAGGTTTGCTAAAATTTGTTTGAGAACCATCGTGAAAATTCTGGATGCTGCATTCAGGCCGAAGGGGAGACAACGGAATTCGTAGACCTTTTGGTTGTAGATGAACCGAAAGAGATGCGTGATGGCTGGATGGAGTGGGACATGGAGGTAAGCGTCTTCCAGGTCGATAGTGATTGTCCAGTCGTTTTGTTTGAATGAAAGATGGATGGATTCGAGTGTTTCCATTTTGAAATGGTTGTTGAGGATGTATTTGTTAAGAGGTTTCATGTTGAAAATCAGACGGGAGCCTCCTGACTTCTTTGGTCGGGTGAAGATGGAACTGTAGAAACCCGGGCCTGGCTAGCGGCATTCCTGTATTGCATCTTTCCGTAGGAGTTCTGAAATTTCGAACGAAGTAGTGGAGTTACCGGTGGAGAGAACTTCCACGGCGGTGTCGGGAGGAGCGGGGGTTTCGAAAGAAATTCCGGACGAAAGCCGTGTTTGATGATGAAAAGGACTTCTGTGTTTGATGTTAATTATTGTAGCCAGGCTGGGAGGAATCGGACCGACTGGAAGACAGGATGGGTGAGAGGCCTCATTGTTAATTTTTACGAAAGCCGCTTCTGCCCCCTGGTGACGAGTGGTGGCTTCGTTGGTCAGGAGTGGCTTCTGGCTGCGCAGGCCAGTGCGGGAGCGAGGCTGGTCCGTCCGAAAGGGCTGCAGGTTTCTCGGACGAAAGTCGTTGGGAAAACACCTCTGGAGGAAAAATGAATGCCAAAAGCCTCCGCGCTCTCGCTTTTATAAGGGAGTACTGTCATGCACAAGCGCAGTAGGGACATGCAAGCAGGCACCTGAGCACCGGAAGAAACCTTCAGGGGAACATCACATTCGAGGAATGTAATGCTAAATTATCAGGTTAAGATGTTTTGGCAACAAAGAAAAAACATTTTGCCGGCCCTCAGCCTCAGACCGGCCTGCTAAAAATTGTTTCTTTTTGCCTAAAACATACTTCACCTGATAATTTTGCATTACCGTGTCCTCAATGGAATGTCTCCCTGGAGGTTTTTCGGTTGCGTGTAGCCGCCTGCTTGCATGTCCCTACTGAGCTTGCGCGACGCAGTCCGCCTCTATATAAAGCGAGAGCGTGGCTGGTTCCGGCATTTATTTTCCTCTCAATCTGTCAGGCGGTGACTCGAGAGGGAAGGCAGGGTGGGCATTTGGTTAAGTATGTTTTAGGCAAAAAAGAAACCATTTTTAGCCGGCCGGGCTAAAGGCCGGCAAAATGTTCTTTCTTATTTGCCAAACATATTAACCTGATAATTTTGCATTATCAGCTGACCTCATCAAACCTGGTGGCGGGCACCCCGCCCCCCCCCCCCCCCCGCGCCCCGGGATGCAAACAGGCATTCCCCCCAAATTTTTATTATAGTAAAAATTCGAACTTTATTCAGAACAGGGTGATGAAAACAGGAAATTGGATCTCTTTCATAGGGTTTGGTGGCCCTAAAAGGAACGTTGTTTAATGTGAGGGGTCTTGCTTCCTTCTATTGATGGCTTGCTTCCTTCAGTGGTTGGCTTGCTTCAAATTCAAATTTAGTGGCGATAGGTTAACAGAAAAAGGACAACAGAAAATCAAACAGCTAATTCAATTTTTCCAACTCGGTTTTTGATTTTGCCAACTGTACACGATTTTCATGAAGTACACAGCTTTAGTTCACGTTACTGTTTTAACTAAAACCAAGGCACTTATTGACTAGCAGACGAACTAGTAAATCAAATGGACAACTGCATTAATTTTTTAGATTTATTTGATATCACAACTTCAGACGGCGATAACTTGGCAGAAGTCCTTCCGCAGGGTTTGTTTTATGCAGAGTTTGTTGATATTTCTGTTTTACCTAAGAAACCTTTTAAATCCTGGCAGTGATGTTGTGTTTTGGTATATTAATATGCCAGTAATTTTCTACCCTCCTGAAATACCAGTCACGAGTTGCTCCACGCTAAAACCCCTTCTGAGCGGCACTGTCTAACAGAAAAAGAACTATAGGAAGTAAAATAGCCAACTCATTTTTTTATTTTGCCAACTGTGTACGATTTTCGCGAAGTTAATTGTTATTACGACTTCAAACTCGGTGGGGATACAGTTTTGTCCACTTTTTGTTTTTATTTTCTACATTATCTGTGATACTTATAAGCTATGGTGGTGACATAGCAAACAAAACGACCAAGTCAATTTTCAATTTCGCCAACTACGCAAATTTTCGCGGAGCTTCCTTTCCCCCACTCCTTACAGCCTAGCGATGCAGGGAAGCAACCAGAAATGATCAGGGGCAGCGTTTCACTTACTCCCAAGTTACACAAAAGTGTTGCGAAAACTGATGGAAAAAAAATGTATTGTAAACTTTACTTTCAAACTGACGATATGATGATAATAATTAACCAGTACTCAAATTTGCAGTGAAAATTGCAGTGAAAATGCAGTGAAAATTTGTCCGATTTTGCCAACTCGACAACTCGAATTTGCCAACTGTATGTGTTTCTTGGATGGTTGGGGGGGGGGAAGCTCCCCCCTCCCCCCAGTCGCTTCGGCCCTGAGCACAAGAGGGTTAATGATGCAAGGCAAGCCACTGTTGGGACTGCGTAGATGCCGCAGCTTGGCTAGGCGTCAAGTGGGGGTTATTTTTGGCTTACAAAAAATATTTGGGGGTCAGTGAGTCCTCCCCCCCCCCAAGGTTACTGGGGCCCGGAAGCGGTTGCCTCCTCTGCCTCACAGTGCCTGACTTGAACGCAATGTACACAAAGTTTTCAAGTGAACCATACCCTTATTCGAATTTTTATTGGTCAAGTGAACACTCGTGTTCTTCTCGGTGGTAACCTCATTCCCTATAGAATAGGTATTTTGGTGAACAGTAACCTCATTTTCAGCAACAATGTGATTTTGCAGCTAAAGAACAATCTGTACTGCTACAGCTGGACCGTTATATGAACGAACGGGAGAAACCAACTCTGATCCCACATTAGGGTTAGGAAACAGAAAGCTGGAGAAGGGAACGGCGTAATACTAATTCCGTTACCATGCTGGCTTTCCACCTTCCCTCCCCTAATTTGAGCTCAAAAGTTGGACCCAACCGTTCGTTCTTGTAACGACCCAGCTCCAATGCCATCTTGACATCTTTCATTTTGTAAATTGTGACCTCTCTGAAATTCTCGACAAACTCCATTTCGAGTACTGCATCCAAGCCTGGCGTCCCCATCACATTTTTATATTTAATGCACGGTGGTGACGTCACGCCAACACATCCCAATGCTAAAAGTGTAGCCATTATATACGGTTAAGCTGAAAACCCACACACGTGACCATGGGTTAATTTTGATAACCCACACTTTTTTGATAACCCACACTTTTTTTGATAATCTAACACTTTTTCCGCGCTCCACACAACCACTGCTCTACCATGTGACATACTTTGCAAAACTACCGTACACAACACAAATTCAACCAACATAAATAAGCACATTTGCAACCTGCGACATTTATCGTACTAACACGAAAAAAAAAAAAAACCTCGTGTAGGCTACTATGCTAGGACCCCACCGTGCAGGAATGGCCCAATCCGCCAACCTTTCGCTCCGACAGTACTAAAACTAGGCTACCGACACTTGTAAACACATCTAAATACACCAAAAAACATACGATACTCAAGCGAACAGCACATTTATAACCTGGCGACATTTTACGCACTAACACGTAAAAAAACAAAAAACCTCGCGTACGATGCTAGTCCCCTTCCCACCACCATCCATGAATGAATAGTCCAAGCCGAACCCCCCGACAACCTTTCGTTCCGACGGTACGAAAACTAGCCTACTGACACCTTCTAAACACACTTAAAAACCTACGAGACTCAAGCGAATAGCGCATTTTATACGCTATATCTTATTTAAACTAATAAAGTAGAAAAAATACGGTTTTACCTTAAACACAAACGTCGGTGACTGGGACTGGATATAGGGACGTCCTCGAGTATGTGAGACTTTCGCAGACAGGAAGTTTAAACCGGAAGTTTGAATTCAAGAATTCATAATTCACAAATAAAATAAATTATTTTTTAAAATCTCAAATAACTAGATATGTTGGCTCGACGTCACACCTTAGCATTAAAACACATATCCGCGAATTAGACCGGGTTATCCCGAAATAATTGCTC
>JAHWFP010066687.1:7089-20198 GCA_023313725.1 Lithobius niger
CCCCCCCCCCCCCCCCCCCCCCCCCCCCCCCCCCCCCGCGACAGGCGGAGATGGCAGATTGTTGTCATCAATATACAAAAAATTATGATCCCCCTTTGGTGTTGGTGAATTTGTTTGCCCCCCCCCCTACTAACAAAATTGTATTAAAATTTTCATTTTTAAGTGAGTGTGTGAAAAGGTACTAGGCCTACTTTCGTCTACTTTAATAAGTTGTGGGATGTACTAAGCTAAATAGATGTCTTACATTACCATTCTATAACTTGCTGTGCGCTTCCTTTCTCGCAGTTTTGTCCCTAACCCCCTTCCCCCTCCCCGTTAACACCTTCAAAAACGGTCCCTTATTTTTTATGTATATTTATTCTCGCTTTACATCATGTAGGGCTTCATCATAGTTTTGAAGAAAATAGCAAATAATTATTCTCCTAGATTTTTATTCCCACTCGTCTCGTTTTATTAGGTTTTTTTTTTTGGCGAATAGGGGAGGGGGTTGTCCCCACTTACCCCGCCCCCACCCTTTGCCCTACTGTTCGACTTTTGCTGTTGCAAAGTGAAATAATCCATCCAACTTGATTTTATTTCATTTTTAGCATGTAGAGCATAATGAAGCATTAATGTTTCCAATTTGCCAATTTTTGTTTTCAAGTTCCAAGTAGTTCAGTTATTTCGAAAGCGTAAATACATTTATACTTCATCTTTTAGTATCTCAGCTTTGACACTAACAAACACGACCGTAAAAGCGATGACAGGGTCCGAACCTGACTAGTGGCGGCGTAAGTTGCGTTTGACGTGGCTGATGGCGCACACCTCTATTCCTAACAAAATCATTCTCAAATCGACGGTGGCGCCCAACAGGCTCCTGGCGGCGTTGATTACGCACGGATAGGCTCTGAGGCGAATGTGCCCTCTCTGGTGTAACAATATAATATATCTAACTCTTTGCTTTTACCTGGTTGCCAGTCATTCACAAAGGAGGTCTCCTAGCTGTCAATCATTCGGGGGGATTTCCTCTGGGCATGGGTCACCCTAGCATGAACCCATTAACTTGTGCAGAATGCAATATTAACGAAGCAAACAGCTCAGCCTTGGCTGCCTTAAAATAAAAACGAAAAACACTATAACTGCCGCGACAGAGAATTGAACCGATGAGTTGTACCACTGCGCTGATGTGCTGGCCCTAGTTTCAGGCACTAGCCGAGCTGAGAATTGAAGCTGAGAAATGAAACTGCTGTCGAAATGTAACATATACCCGGGTTCGATTTCTGGCTACATGATGACTGGTGACATTTTTTCGTCCTGATGGCCGCACAGTGGGCTTCACTGCAGTCCCCAGGTGCAGGGGCGGATCCAGAATTATGTAAAGAGGTGTGCTCCCCCAAACTTTTCATACGAAAATGTTTCTTGTGCCCCAACGTTAAAAAAAAATGTACTTCCCCGAACCCTTTGTAATAATGAAATACAGCCACATAGTCAAACTTCATAGTCAATTTCTAGCAGAAAAATTACGATCTAAAATGCTTTAAGGTCAGAAATCGTGAAATAATCTAGTTACAGCACCCCCTCCCCACCTTCTGTAAGTAGATAATTTCGCGATTTCTGAATACAGAATTTCTAGGGGGGTGGGCCGTAGCTTTTCCAGGGCGTTTAATAGGCGATTTAGGGTGTAATAAAAATTCATATCTCGTAAAAATAAAGGGAAAGCTAAATGGAAAACCGGAAGGACAACAATCACTTTAATCGCTTCTCATTGTTTTCGTGCACGTGTAATATCTTAGCTACGGTGCCTAACAATTCCTGGTGCACGTGCTAAGGATTGAAAACTATCGTCCAAACCGTTGATTGTTGGTGGGTAAAATGAAAGAATCCATGTTTCAGCTAAATGCATGTACTTTTAAATCAAACTAAGTTACGGTGTTAATTTCGAGAACAGGCCTCGAAATTGGCAGCTGGAAACGATGCAATGGCTTATTTAATTCGCAGATGAATGCTTTCAGAGCTAAGCAGCATTGTTTCAAAGTGGACAACAACGATCACTGCTGAGCACGAGGCTGATCATTGCTATCTTGCAAAGTAGTTGTTTACAATTAAAGTTCTGTGAGTGAAAACAAAACAATAATGAGTCATTGTTAGGCCGCCATAGGCCGGCGATTTACTTCTTTCCTCTCCCAGAAAAGGAAAATGCCAAAGCAGCCGTGCTACAGGTTTCAACTTTTGTCCTACGAAAGCTTATTTATTGACTTTCCACAGAAAAAATGCAAAGATGATGGTTCAGCGCTCACATTCTTTAAACGGTGCATCCTGTGATTTCAGCCACTGGATGCGCAGATTCAGTGGCTGAGGCCAACAAAAATCACCGTTCGTCAGCCAGTGTGTGCGAAAATGGGAGTGGGGCCGGAGGGGGGGGGGGGAGTGGGTCTGTAAACTTAGTATATATATATACATACATATTTATAGGCAGGAAGGGGAAGGGGAGTGGCCGCACCATGGTAAATCCGTCCCTGCTCGAATGCTACAACGGGTGTTTATCTATCTTTTATAAAAATTATGCCACCAGTAAAATAAACAAATAATTAGAAGGTAAAGAGCAAAAGTCAAACTTCAGAAAGAAGTATTTCTGGTATAGAGGACACGAAGTGTAGCTCTCCTCCTTGTAAGTGTCTGTGATCTTCAGGTCACCATTGAGAAAATTTGAACAGCATCTAAGCGTGGCTGGAGCTTGTCGCCCCGGGCCCAGTAAATGGAAAGTCCCGGGTTCGAGTCTCAGCATGCAAGTTGCCTTTTCTTTCTTTCTCAGTAAGAATACAAAGTCTTTCTTTATCTTGTTTTATCACAAAGCCGGATTTTAATGCTGTTTACTTCGTTAACGTTTTAAATTGTATCTTGTTTAAGTTTTTAAATGTGTGGATGTTCAGGGTCCAACTTTTCGTAGTTATTCTCTATGGGAGCGTTCACAAATTACGTAACTTCTGGAGGGGCGCCGGTGTGGGGGGGGGGTTGAACAGTGTGCTACCATCTGTTTTGATGGGGAAGGGGGAGTACGACTAAGTGCTGCGTAACATACTAATTTTTCACAAAATCATTTTTCGCTAAACTACTGTTACGAAGGGGACCGGGGCGGTGGGGGGGGGGAGGGTGTATAAATTGCTACAAAATAAGTGGTACGTAATTTGTGAACGCTCCCTATCTTCTTTCCTTCCTCCTAATTCGACCGCAAAAACGAGCTCATCTAGACGCGTGGTCAGAAATTGTTGACCCCACAAAAGTGAAAAACGAAGGAGAAATTAACGACAGGAATTTAGAGGGGAAAGAAAAAAGAAAGGAAAACAGCTCGAAGGGAAGCGATGGGCACATCGGAAATAAAAGTGACAGGACGTCGAAGTAGGTCTTTGCACTTTTTATTGAGTGGACCCACCTTTTCCCGATGGCATTCCCGAAACCAAGTAGGGAAGAGACAGCTGGTCAGCCTGAATCTAGAGCTTTGACACTTGGAAGGGCGGGGTTGAGAGAGAGAAAATGGGATTGAGTCACGGCCAGTTGTGCGAAGATCGAGGAGGGGCTGGGTTGCCTCGCCTGAAATCTATGCCAATGTCAGCAGGAAATAGGAAAAGTTGGTTCGTTACGTCACGAGACTCGCCAATGGGTTAGTTGCAAAGGCAGGTCAGCTGGATGCCAAACAGACTTCGAATGGACCTTGGAATTTACCACATGCACGCGTGCGATTTATTGAATTCTATTTGCAACAATCCAAGACTTAACGTTTATCAGAAACCACTAGAATATGATATTTTTTTTTTTATATTTGATTTGTTCGCTGTAATCAATAATGAGAAACCCTGCTGCGCCTTCATTGACTGTGGATTTTGATTTTCGTTGTAGTGGCTAACTGTTAATGTGCGTTCTCCTCTGATGCGGTATCGTCGAGCCACTTAATTTGATAATAGTGGACAGTCACGGCTGCTCTCAGGAAAATAAATTTAAATAAAACAAATGTGTCTTTTTACTTGGGTGAACGTCGTGTTGTGGAATGGTAAACATTTCCTTCGAAGAAGGGATTATTTTTTTGTTTTTACCGTACTTGTATAATAAAATAAAATATTATTTTTTTTATTTTATTTTAAATTAAATGATGGGTAGCACGAAGTACCAACGTACTTGTTTGTGCTAACAACAATTAACATGCAGTTGAACAATCATTTTAAATATCAACACTAATATCTAGACACACGCTAGTGTGTTGCGCCAAGTTAGGCAATAATCATCACAAAAACATCACATCAATTCAATTGTTGAGGTTGTAAACCATTGTAGCGCGGCGCCATAGCTTCAGTGTCTTATATCTTGAAGCATAGTTGGGCACATTTCAGGTACTTGGGGAAAAATAATAATGCGGTACAAAAGCTTAAATTGTGTTGAAATCAAGAGTCATGACCCACCTGACAAAAATTAACTCGTGTAGGAATGCCAGCTAAGCTGCTTTCAATGCAAAATCTGACTCTCAATAACGTTGAAAATATGTAACTAGCTAGCTAGCTAATTCTAGTCCACTCATCCCCATGTTAATTTCCATAGGGTGATTATTCATCGATACCGAGATAACGGGAAGGCTTACAGCTATGAAAATTGGACGAATGGCTGCAGTACGATACGAACTGCGTACCTTCTATGGTTTGGAGCCTGGAGGTGTAACGAGGATGGAGTGGGATGGCGTGTAAGTACGAAAATATTGTTATAACCATTGTTAGTATTGTCAGCATCGTCTCTCATCGGACAGTCAAAGTTCGGACAATGACAACGTGTTTACTGACGTGCGTGCCTAGACACACACTAGTGTAGCACGATAAATCTAAACAACGTTGCCAAAGAAATTGTATTCACATCCAAGTAGCAATGTTCTAGTTTTCATTTAACCTTCGAACTATTAAGAGGTGCGATTAACTTGGCGAATGTTTTGGTGTGTTGATATCACTCCTTTGAAGGGCCGAACCATTCGAAACTTGGAGGCCCGTTTTACCAGTTTTGGTTTTTGACATAATTTTACTTAACACACAAAAAAAAAAACATTCAGTCATCTTAATTACTTATCTACATTAATATCTAGACACGCGCTAGTGTGTCGCCGCCAAGTAACAGTAGATCATCCCATTGTAGACATCCGATTGTTAAAAAATTGATTGTTAATGATAAAAAGTAGACATGTGTCTGTTAACTGTAAGCAACTGAAAGCATATTATGGCATGTTGAGGATAAATCCCAATGCGACAGAAATGTTCAAATTATGGAAAATGTAAGGGGAAGGGTCAGGGGGTTTCTGCATGACTAAATGTCAACGAAATCTTGAAAAATTAAGGGAAGGTGCAGGGATAAACAAAACAACTGAAGGGGATGCGCTGATTGAGTGAGCGAAGCAAACGAAATCAGCGATTGTTAGCCAGTGTGTGCAAAAACGGGATTGAAGCATCTTAAACAGACGGTGTAACCTTATGTACGGTCACATCCTATGAAAGTTGTGATATCCACCCAAAACCAAAACTATTAACTTGGCTAAACTTGGATTAACTTGGCTAATGGTTAATCCTATTAGCCAATTTAATACACATACTAATAGTTAGAAAGTTAAATGAAAACTAGAAGATTGCTACTAGCGGTAGCAATCTTCAAGTTTGCATTTAACATCCAAAGTATTATTCGGTGCGATTAACTTGGCTAATAGGGTTAACCTTGGCGGCCTTTCCCTGGTGGAATGATATCACTACCTTCAAAGGCCGACCGTTTTTGGAAACTTGGCGGGTTTTTCTACCAGTTTTGGTTTTGGGTGGATTTTACTTAATTGTCACATCTTCACTCCTCACAATTATTTACTAGCTATATGTTGTAATGTTATACACTAAACTAAGTGACAAAAAACAGCAATTTTAAAGAGTGAAATAAAAATGTAACCAACAAAAAACTCTTCTCATAGACTACCTGACATATTATGTATTTATTTATCATTTTGTTAATTTAGTAAATAGTTTGTTTGAAGTTTTAAATTTCCAAACGACGCAATATTATGACATTCTCAAGGTAATTTGTTAAAAATACTTTATTAATTTTTTTAATTGTAATTTCAATAATAACTAGCCATATCGTTCGCTTTGCTCACTCTATTGGCATCGCACCACAAAATCGATCTCCTGATTATTTCGCCGCAGACTAATTGCAATTATTGTTCCAGTCCCTTTATAGGATTCCTAAGCACGCCTGCATTTCAACTGCTTCGTTCAAAACGTACGATTTGCTTGTTATAGTCTAGGAGAAGAATTCAGAAAAGGCCATAGTTTCCGAGCTAAAGCCATTTTTTAGTAGAAGTGTTAACTAATTTTTTTCTGAACAAGAAGAACGTGAAGAAGCTAGATATAGCCTAAACGTTACCAAATTTTCTTTGAAATTTTAAGACCGGAAATGAGCCGCCATCTTGGAAAAAAAATGGCGCCAGTGAAAGTTTTTCTAATATTTTTTGTATCTCGACTTATACTAACCCGTTTTTGTTTTTACCAAATAAAATCGTTTGAAACGTACTACCCTTCATTACATATAACATGTACGATATTTTTAATGATTTGCTAACAGATTTAACTTAAAGATAAAAAAAAAACACGCATTCGCTCATCGTTAAAGTTTGCTATAAAGGTAAATAAACTTCTAACGCTTAGACCAATCGTCTTAATGCCTATGTAAGTTCTTATAGTACAGAGAATTACCTTTAATTTGGTATATAGAACATCTATTTCGGTCCCATAGCAGTGGAGTAATGAATACGCAAGTATTCGGGTAACATAACGCAATTTCTTAAAATTAACATAGTGTAGTATAGTTGGTAAATGACAAAAAAAAATGGTCTGATGTTTAGTTTTCGAGAAACTACCAAATTTTCTCCAGTCATATCTTACGTAGGTGCTATCTTACTTCCATTTAAAAACGAAGTGGCAATGTCATAGCAGTCAAAATGTGTCACGATTTTCGATTAGAATGTACTCCTTCAAGCGTCCTACTTAACTTAAATGGCTCTAGTTAGACTTTTCTGAAAGGTGGTGATGTCTTCTTTCCACCAAGGCTAATAAAATTTACTTATGTTTCATACAGGTCATACAGGTGAAGTGATACTGCTGTAGCGGCCAACATGTGTCGCGATTTTCGTCCTGAATGTTCTCCTGCAATCGTCCTAGTTAACTTAAATGGCTATACTTCGACTTTTCTGAAAGGTAGCGATGTCTTCTTTTCACCAGGGCTGATAAATTTAGTTATAATTCATAGTGGCCATTCTATGCTGATTTAAAGGTGAAGTGATATGTCATAGCATTCAAAATGCATAGTGATTTTCGAATAAAATGTACTCTTTCAGACTTCCTAATTCTCATAACTAGGATATTTATGAAGGGCGGGTCAGAAATATTGACCTTTAATGCAGCCCAGCACTCGTTAATTAGTTATGTACGGAGGTGAAAGGAGGTAAGAATTTTCGAATTCAACCACTCCGTAAGCCCCTTAATTAAGCTAATGATGTAATTAGGCTTAATTGGATAATATGTATGCATTCCTTCCAACAAGGATAACACAAATTAAATAAAGTTTAAATGCATAATTTGTACAAATATTCCAATAATAAAACAAACCATACATGGACCACACATGTCTTGCTTGCCAGCCGAATTCCATTTAAAATGCAGGGTGTTATGTTTACAGCTGCTAAATGACATGTTAAACACCAAAACGAACGGGATAATGAGAATCAGCATGTTGAAATATCTATAACCACTATTCACTTTCATTAGTAAAACAATTATTACTGCGCAAAGGAATTTTAAAAACTAAATACGAAAATGGCCATAACGCGACTCATATTTAAGACGCACCATAAATACATCGAGTTAAGTTAAAAGGAACACTGCAGATGTACTTAAAAAATTGGGACTTATGCACTAAAATTAGAACATGATTAGGTAAACCACGATTTTAGTGCATAGGGTACATTTTTACTTTAAATATGCATTGAAACTTTCTTGTAGCAAATTTTCTGCCTAACATTGTGCTTAACCAGTATGTACATTGATTTGAATGGTCAAGACGTTACCAGTAAAAAAAAAAACAGGGGAAGGGGGGAGGGGAATGGTGCATGCCCATCGCCCCTCTCAGGAGGAAGATTCAGCGTGTTTCCCAATTTTTCATTTGCAATATAATAACGTATAGCTGGTGTAAATTTGGTCGGTTTTTCCAAAGGCGAGCAATCGGTCCCTTTTCTGTCCCTTTTCTATTCATTATAAAAAAAAAATACAGTGTTACACATATGTTTGCGTAACCATTACTTCACTTCTATGGGACCGAAATATGCCAAATATTTCTATATAGTTCTATAGTTCTATATAGTTCTAATAGTTCTATATGCCAAATTAAAGGTAATACTCTGTACTACAAGAACTTACATAGGCAAAACCTATTTGTCTAAGTGTTTGAGGTTATTTTACGTTTATTGCGAAATTGTAGGAAGAGCAAATGTATGTTTTTTGTCTTTAAGTTAAAATTTGTTAGAAACCATAAAAAATATAAATATTTTATATATAAAAATAGAAATAACTATTCTAGAATGAAAGGTAGTACGTTTCAAATCCTTTTATTTGGTGTAAAGAAAAACAAAAACGGATTAGTAGAAGCCAAGATAAAAAAAAATATTAGAAAACTTCTAAGTGCCATTTTTCCAAGATGGCGGCTCATTTCCGGCCTTAAAATTGCGAAGAAAATTTGGTAACGTTTATATCTTGCTTCTTCACATGCTCGTTGTTCAGAAAAAAAATAGTTACTGCTTCTACTAAATGAATGCCTCTACTCGTTGCATTTTCTGGTTTTACTCCTAGACTATGTTTGCATGTTTGTACGCCCAACCATCCCGAAGTAAGGCCCTACGAAGGTAGCCTCAATTCCCCTCCCCCCCCCACCCCCTTCTCTACGAAGGTGGTGCCAAATGAATGACTGAGCGAGCAAAGCGAGAAACGCGTTGTAATGCTTTTTTTTAGGTTAATGAAAATTGCACCAACGTGATTTACTTACGCGTGCAATGCTTTTTTTTTAGGTTAATGAAAATTGGACCAACGTGATTTACTTACGCGTGGAAATCGCTGGATTTGCTGGCTCAGTCCGCGTACTTATATTTAAAAAACGCGAGTGCGTCACAACCTTTTAAACTTTAGGGATCTTTTTTTTTCCGTGCGTCCAACCAGATAAAGCCACACCATTTTGAGATCTACAAGTCGTTTTGTTGATACTTACGTAGTATGGTGCAAAATCTATCGTCAATTTTTTTTTTTTTTGGGGGGGGGGGGGGCGGGGGCAACCAAGTTTCTTTTTTGATAAGTTCGCCTAATCGAGTGAACAGATTTAGAGCAAGTTTTCTTGTATATAAGGGTAAAAAATCAAGTTACACCCATGAAATAGGTCTATTCGAAGCGTAATTTAATTATCTTTTATTTGGCGCTAGTCTCATCTTTTTAGGTGTAATGGTGTAGGAGGAGACGTACAAAGACCCACACGCATCGCACGTCACAGTCTACTGTACAGCCGAAACGGCTGGAAATATATACCAACGACTTTGTCCGTCCGTCGCTCTTTCCAGTCACCAGTGGTAGTCAAGTGGACTTTTAAAAACACGGCAAATTAAAACATCGTTGATTTCTTATAGCTAATAGGCTTTCTCGACACAACTCAATGAAAAAACAACATTTCATCGTCGCATTTAACCACTACAGGAAGACACGCAACTGTAAAAACACAAAAGATTTTCGTTAACGAAACACATTAGCTTCATCAAAATACAGGGTGTCCCAAAGGTCCGAGAACATCCTCACAACCTTTTAAGGGGTAGAAAGTAAATAGTGAAACTTTGGCAATGTAAGTTTGGTTAAAGGATCTACCTTTTTGTACCAAACTTTAACCAAACTTACATTGCCAGAGTTTCACTAATTTTCTTTCAATCCCTTAAAAAGATGCGAGGGTGTTCTCGGACTTTTGGGACACCCTGTATAACGCTCGACACCGTGTTGCATGAATGAATAGACCTACTGTCAAACCTAATTCTCTGTTAGCTGCTACTTACGACATTAAAACGGCAGGTAAATAATGGCTGAAACTCAGGCCTCAAATCAGGCCACGGCAGCGTGAAGTCTCGACACCGTGTTGCATGAATGAGTAGGCCTACTCTCGAACCCAATTCTCCGTTAGCTGCTGCGTACGAAATTAAAACGGCACGTAAAAATTAGTCTCCATGCAACACGGTGTCGAGACTGTTTTTTAAGTATTTGTTTTTTAATTAATTTCTATTGTTAGCCTTAATTAAGTCAGCCGAAGCAGTTTAATGCTTATTTGGGTGAACCGGCTCAATTTTGAACATTACCATTACCATTTCTTTTAGAGAAGAAGAAATATCTAGTAAAGGGAGGTGCGAACCCGGGGATTCGATCTGGGAAACCTCCGATCATCGTCGGGACCAAAAGATTGTCCACAATTGACCAGAATAGTTCCCATAGCCGCTGAAGGAGCATGGTAGCCTCTCACGCTACCCTGGCCGGCAAGCCTGGCGGGGACTTTATCAAGGTCCCCTTTTCAGGGGTTCGACCAGCTCCGAAAACCTCCAGCAACCAGGCTGATCTTTCTCACCACGATGACCGTTAAGCTAAGTGACGCTAATGTGTGTATGTTCGAAAATTCCAATTTCCCGAATCGAATCCCCGGGTTCGCACCTCCCTTTACCAGATATTTCTTCTTCTCTAAATGGTGGTTCGGATCGTTATCGCAAACCTGGTTCTGGTTTTAGGTTCTGATGGTTCCTGTGCGTACACGAGGATCTTCAGATGACCCCCACAAAAAGTTAGCCAATGCCTAGGAACAGGGGAAAATTGAGGTTTAATAGCATGTTGACAGCTATAGGTCATTTTTGCGCCACCATCCAATCCATTTCAGAGGATACTTTCCGTCTAGTTGTGCCCTGAGGCTAAAATGTCCTGGTGCTCCATCATAAAGAAACCACATGTTCTGCCTAATCTGAAGTGGGACATCTTCAGTAGCGTTGGCACAACTTATTCCAAAAAATGTCGGTTTCCCTGTCCATTCAATCGTGGTGGAAGTACGTGGGCCCGATCAACGTATGGCCAGAAATATTACACCAAATGTTAAATGAAAACGGTTTTTAGTGGACATGCCCAAATGTGTGTTATTTATGATGCCATCCCGTGAAAAACATGCTTCATCTGTTAAGAAGATCCTCCCTGAAAACAAGGAATCATCTGTGCAATGCTGCGAAGGCCACCCACAAAAGTCAAGACGTACAGGATGATCTGATTGGAACTTCTGCGTGTGAAAAGGATAAAGTTACTGTTCATGCAGCATACGCCAAACCATCATGCCTAAAGCAAAACAATGTGGCATGTGCTTGTCCCTTGATCATATTCCACCAGTTGCAGATCCTGTTCATCCATAGTTTCATTGCAGCCTTGCAGTCTTCCTACATGTGTAACGGGGGGCAAACTGATCATTTTAACACAAACAACTATCTACTGCTTGAAATGTTAGTTGATCAAGCAACTTCCTATCAGGAAACTGTTCACTGTATGAGCATCTTTTTCTTAATCACGGTGTTATCTCTCAGTGCTTTACAGTAAAAATTACAAACAAAAACGTCATGTAAACCGTAAAAAAAGGGGGTTATATGATTGAAGTTTCACTTTATTTGTTAAAATGTACACGTATAAAAATTGATGATTTTTAATTGAAATAATCAAATGTACAATTAAGAAAATAGCATCTGTTTAAGTGCTGTTGTGCTTTATGTAAAATATATGATTGGTAAAGCACAACAACACTTACACAGATGCAATTTTCTTAATTGTACATTTGATTATTTCAATTAAAAATCATCAATTTTTATCCGTGTACATTTTAACAAGTAAAGTAAAACTTCAATCATATAACCCCCTTTTTTACAACACCTTAACATTTTTATTTGTAATCCGTGTACCTTTTTTTATAGCTATTTCCCCCGGCGCCGGTTTAGCTGATTCCCACTGATTCAACCCGGTCCTAATAGTCAGCATTATTGAAGCAATAGTGTTTGTTTCTAATTGTTAGATCGCACATGTGATTGTTGAAGCTCCGTTTGTTTAATCTTGATCCCTAACAATCTTGGAGTATTACCTTAATGGCGGACGACGTGGATGAGCTTTTCCGTGACTTATTTGAGGCGAAAGTGGTGACATCTGAGGAGTTGAATGTTGGTTTTGTGGACGTTGATGTTTTTGGGGATGTTGTTGTCGAGGCAGGAAGGCGGGGTTTGTCAAGAGAGGCTGTTATTCAGCATGGCTTACGTCCTTATCCTGGCAAGTGTCAAGATAAAGACGGCGGTCTTGGAGCTGTGGAGTTAGGGGAGGATCCCAAAGTTGCTGAGCGGCAAGGGGCCATTCGAACCGTGAAAATGTTTTCTGCGGCTGTGAAAGGAAGTAATCAGCGTGAGGGAAGTTTCCCATCTCGTGATAGTAACGCAGTCAATGTGCGGAAGGACAGTCGGCAACTGACACCGTTGTGGTGGTCTACTCACAGCGGACCTGACTAAGTCCCTTGTTTTGTTGTGCGGGGAGAAGGGGCGTCCTTACCCCATTGTGCAAGTGTATTTGTATGTTGAGAGCATTGTTGGAAAGGGTGAGATGGTTGCTGCTGGCCCGTTGCGTACTGGGAATACTTTTGAGATGACATTAGCATCTCCAGCTACGAAGAGGAAGTTATATAACTCTAGCTTAGTGATCAACGGTTGTCCTGTCGAGGTCTACGACCTGCACGACCAGCCCGTCAGTGCAAGACTCCATTGCTTACCCCATAGTGTGACTGCGGCTGATGTGGCGGAGGCCTTTCAAGAATTTGCGACATAGAGTCGCATGCGTTCGAGCGTGTGGTAGTGCGAGGTGAGGAGGTGTGCGACTCCACAGTACGACTTGTGTCTTTTCGCCTTAAACCGTTCAAGACGATCAAGGATGTGCTTGATGTTTTTGCTGTAAGAGGTATACCCACGCTTGTTGTTATCTCAGATCGTGTGCCCA
>JAHWFP010066687.1:25198-47266 GCA_023313725.1 Lithobius niger
TCATGCGGAAGATGGAAACGACGACGAACACCATCAAGATGGTGACAATCAACAAGGAAGTGCCGGACTGTAAGTGACCGTCGACACCAAGAACATTCAGGAGGGTCAACCCCCCGCAAAAGGAAACAGTGAGTAAGTCGAGTGTGACCAACGCGCAAACGGGCCAACACCACCTCCTCACGGCGACTCCGGCGACACGCCGAGTGCCATTTCTCAACAGTGCCTTTAATAGCTCGTAATTTATTACCGTCCTGTCTGTCCCACAAGGCTTGCCAAAAAGCGTGTAACCTCAGACGCAGAGTTGGAAAGGCGTCTGAGGGAACAAGGCTGAGATCCCTTCCGAGAGGGCCGGAAAGGGCCCCTTTCGCAGCAGTATCCGCCTGCTCATTTCCACCTATCCCAACATGGCCCGGGATCCACAGAAAAGAACGGTTTTTTGCTGGCCAGGCAATCGGAAAATCAAAGCTTGGACACTTTGTGTCAAGGGGTTCTGAGGATTGTGATTCGCCAAGGACTCCAGGGCACTCATGGAATCGCTAAAGATAATGAAATGCATGCCCTGAAGGTCAAGGATCCATTCCACCGCCAAACCGAGAGCCAAAAGCTCCGCAGAAAACACAGAATAGCCTGATGGAAGGCGATGGGCAACCGTCACTCTCTTACACACACACAAGCACAAGCCACGCCAACGTCAGACTTCGACTCATGAGTAAACAGACGCTGGTAACCGGTGTACTGAGAACACAGCCGCCTGAACTACCTAGCTGGTAGAGTGGAACCCTTTAGATTAGGGGTTTGAATAACGTCTCTGTAATATGTGGTGCAGTGGCAACCCGGACCACTGCACTGTGACTGAGGTTGGCGCTAATGACCAAGTTGTCGACGCGCCATTAAGCCTCAATCCCCCCCCCCTTTGGGAGGGACGCCAGAGCGAAAATGAAAACGCTACTTGGGACAAGCCAAGGGGCCACTGGCATCCCCCCAAGCCTCAAGACACAGGGCATTTCAAAGGCTATTTCCTGACAGAACTGCTGGAGCCTATCACAGAAATCACCCTTACCCACCCTTCGTCTACCGACCCGCAAGTCTGGCCCAAAAACCATAGACCAAGCACTACTGGATTGCACAGCACGCAAACGCACAGCATACTGAATGGCTAGCTGTCGCCGACGAATGGCCAAAGGTGGCTCCGAGGCCTCAGAATAGAGGCTGACCACTGGAGAAGTACGAAATGCCCCAGTCGCCAGACGCAGGCCACTGTGATGCACAGTGTACAACATCTCGAGAGTGGAGTCACTAGCTGAACCATACACCATGCACGCATAATCAAGTTTGCTGCGGACAAGGGCTCGGTAGAGGCACAACATGGCAGTGCGATCGGCCCCCCCATGAAGTGCCCGACAGAACCCGCAAGATGTTAAGCGCCCGCAAAGACTTGTCTTTAAGTTGGCGCAAGTGTGGAAGCCAAGACAACCTGGAATCGAACACCAGACCCAGGAAACGTGCCTGTGGGACAACAGGAATTTGTGCCTGTCCCAAGTACAGGCAAGGATCTGGGTGCAGTGTTCGTTGGCAGCAAAAGTAGACGCACACAGTCTTGTCCGGAGAAAACTGGAAACCATTACTGACCGCCCAGGTCTGGACCTTGTTAATCGCCAGCTGTAGCTGCCGCTCGCAGGTCTGCATGCGAGCTGCCCGAAAGCGCAGGCCGAAGTCATCGACAAACAATGACTGGGGAACAGCAGCTTGCTGAACAGTGGGGTTGATCCCTGTAGCAAACAAAATGACACTAAGAACACCTCCTTGAGGCACACCATTCTCCAAGACAAACGGGCGGGAAAGAGTCGCCCCGACACGAACGCTAAAAGAACAGCCTGAGAGGTAAGCGGAAAGCAACAGTGGCATCTGTCCCCTCAAGCTACAGTCATAGAGATTACGGAGAATCCCATAACGCCAAGTCGTATCATAAGCCTTCTCCAAGTCCACGAAAACTTCAACCAGATGTTGACGCAGGCGAAAAGCCTCCCTCACATCGGATTCATGGGCAACTAGATGATCGATAGTTAACCAAAACCGTCGAAAGCCACACTGGGACGCAGATAAGAATCCCCGTGATTCCAACACCCAGACCAGCGGCTCACTGACCATCCGTTCCATAAGTTTACAGACACAGCTAGTCAGAGCGATTGGGCAATAACTGGAAGGAGAAGTAGGGTCCTTGCTTGGTTTAACAATCGGGATGACCACTGCTGTCCTCCACGCAGCTGGAATAGAGCCTTCTGCCCACACACGGTTGAACATCTCCAGCAAGAACTGCTGGGAGGCAAGAGGCAGATGCTTCAACAGTTGATAGTGAACATCATCAGGCCCTGGGGTGGAGTCATGCGACTTGGACAAAGCTGAAACAAATTCCTGCCTGGTAAACGGTAAATTGTACTCCTCTAGCCCGTCAGAGCGATAGTCAAGAGAGTGAGCCTCTTCTCTACGCTTAATCCCTAGGAAACCAGGATCATAATGGTGATCACTCGAGACCTACGCAAATGCAGACGCAAGACAATCAGCGATATCTGGCACAGAAGAGGTCATGGCATTCGCTACCCTTAACTGCGACACTGGGGAAAGCATGTTCTTCCCCGAGATCTGGTGCACCTTCCTCTACATTCGCCGAGTAGGTGTGGAGCGTGTGAATGACGAAATATAAGCCAACCACGAAATACGCCTAACCTCACGGATATCATACCGAGCACGAGCACAGTAGCGTATAAAAGCCACAAAGTTTTCAGTAGTGGGGCCCACCGTAAATGCACGCAATGCGCGCCTGCGGGCCTGAATGGCCTGTCCGCAAGCTGGTGTCCACCACGGAACAGGTACTCGTCTCGGCTGCGTGGACGTACGCGGAATAGTAGCGTGAGCAGCAGCAAGGACCACATCAGTAAAATGAGTGGAAAGTTCATCCACATCAGAAAAGTCCTCAACCGCACGCTGAAATACAGCAGCCCCAGGAAAGACTGACCACTCAGCCCGTTTAAGCGCCCAGCGGGCTGGCCTGGAAGCCACAGAATCCCCTTGTGTTGTGGTCAACACAATGGGGAGGTGATCGCTTCAATGCAGATCGGCAGTGACAGCCCAAGCAAAGTGAACTGGGATGGCTAGCGAACAGAAGGACCCCCTCTGCATCCACTCCTCAAGGATCCTCCCTTTGTTGTCAGTATGAGGTCCCCCCCCCACTGGACGTGGTGGCTGTTAAAGTCGCCCAGCAACAGGAAAGGGGCAGGAAGCTGGCGGACCAGGTCCTCCAGGTCACCAACCCCAAAGACCTCATCCGGTGGTAAATAAAGCGAACAGACAGTAATATCGAAGTGGAAAGAAGCTCTAACTGCTACCGCCTGAAGCCTAGTGTGCAGAGGCACACTGGCATGGGGCTGAGTGTGTTGAACCAGCACTGCAACACCACCATGTGCACGTGGCACATGGTCAGCATCCAGACGGTAGACAGAATAACCTCTAACAACCGGATTATCTGACTCCTTAAAGCAGGTTTCCTGTAGGCAGCAGCACAGAGGTCACCAATGCGACAAAAGCAGCCGCAGCTCTTCGGCATGGGTCCGATAACTTTGGCAGTTCCACTGAATGATGGCATGCGCAGGCATTACGGCGGGCTGAAGACTGAATCATTCTCCTCAACTCCTCCTCTGGGCGATCCGAAAACTTCCGAGTCATCACCCGAATCAAAAGATGGAGTGAGGGTCAGAACGAAGTTGTCCTCGGAAGCAGGAAAAAGTTCTGGAGAAGTAGAACAGGAAATCTCTCCCTGCTCCATGGGCAAAGTAGTATCAAGATGTTGAGGGGACGCAACAGACCCCTCAGCAAGCTGGCCGTTTACGACCGTTTCACCTTCCCTCCTGGTGGCGACGTCCTCACGGGTGGTGTCGAGGCTTTACCAGCAGGAGCCTTCTTCTTCAACGATTTCTGTGGTTCACTACAGGCAGGCGGAGGCTTAGCTGAAGCTTTAACCTGCCTGGGAACAGTCGAAACAGTTGCAGCAGCAGGAACAGCATCAGGAGCAGAAGCATTTGCAGGCTGGGCAGATGTCGACGACAAGGCAGTAACAGGGTCATAAGGACCGAAAAGACCCTGCAGAGATGGATGTTGCTGGGTCAACAAAGTAATAAGCTTGCCCACCGTCCTTGTCTAAGACCTGAGCTCAGCGCGTAAATCTGCCAAATCAGCAGACTCACTAACTGGGCCAGGCATTGGCGCACCGCACACCTGCGCAAAAGAATGCATCATTGCCGGTGCTGATAGTTTGGCTTTCTTTCGGGCCTCCGAGTAGGAAAGCCCGTTCTTCACCTTTAGTTCCTGCACTCGACGTTCCTCTACATGAACACGACAGTCCCGTGAAGAGGCCTGGTGCTGACCACCGCAGTTGACGCACTGCTCCGGGCCACCACAATCAACGCCTTCATGGGCTGCCTGAGCACAGGAAACACAGGTAGGCCTACCTTTGCATGAGCCACTGGTATGGCCAAAGTGTTGACAGTGGAAACACCGCATCCGATTCGGCACGTAACTCCTGGCGTATCAAAGGTCAGGAAAAAGGTGTTAGTTGGCTAGGTGCCATTCTCGCATTTCCGTGTCAAACGCCTCACAGCCGTAACACCCTGTGACTTGAGTTCGTCCAGGATGACATCATCACTGAGACCCCTCAAATCGAAGCATGTCACGACCCCCTTGCTGCTGTTCAAAGTACGATGCGGCTCGACATGCACTGGGCATGACCCGAGTACACTCGCTTTCAAAAGCCTCTTCGCCTGAGCATCGTCTGCAACCTCCACAAGGTATCCCCCAGCACGGAGCCGAGAGACACTCTTCGGATCTGAACCACAGATCCCCTTCAGAGCTTTGTGAACAGCGAATGGACAGAGTTGCGTAACATCCTGACCCTCGCCCGTCACCACCAGGAACTTCGTGACTTGGTCCCGACTTTGACAAAAGTCTGGTAACTAGGCACCAGGCCCAACCATCTCGGGTTCCCTCCTCTGGCACTTGCTAGTGCGGCGAGGAGGGGAAGAATTTTGGGAGGAAGAAATTTTTTCAGGGGAGGGAGGGGGAAAGAAGTTGCCATTGAAAGCAAAAAATAAGTCGCGGCAGTGCGCCCCCACCCCCCCTCCCCCTAGAAAAGAAAGCCCCGCGCGGCACTCGGGTGATGCAGGGCTGGAAGCCGCATATCCAGGGCCCTGCACCAGGAAGCTAACACTGCCGTCTATCTCGGTGAGGTGGCAGCCTAAGCATGCCGAGAGGCGAGGCCACCGAGCCGTACACACCACCCTCGTCGATAACCCAAACAGTTCGGGTTCGTGATGCAGATGGATACAGCACAAGCCGCCTCCTCATATCGACAGGATCCAAAAGGTCATAGCCGATTGACCTTAGGCCGGCTCGCCCAGGCCACCCGTCCTCCAGAATAAGGAGCCAAAGCCCGAAAGCCAGGATCTCCGCCTCCACGGATTCCTAGGTTGCAGCACACGGCCAACATGCTAGGGGATGAGGATGAAAAGCCCAGTGGCCAGAATGGGCAAATTAAAATCAAACCCAAAAGGGGGATTCAAACCACCAAACATCCTCTAAGCAGCCACCCTGGGCCCGGTTTGTCCGGATGTCCCTTCCCCTCTTTCTGCCTAGTGCTTGCAACGGGTGTTAAATCTGCCCGCCATACACACCGTAGGCGCACTTGCAAACCATAGTGTTGAGGTTGCTAGTGTTAAAGACGGACCAAAAACCCTCCGCCATGCAGACCCTTGGCACACTAGCAAACCGTGATCTTGGGTTTCCTTTTAGTCGCCTTCTACGACACGCAGGGGTACGGTGGGCTTATTCTACCCCCAGCCCACAGGGGGATATAGTAGTTCGCGGTAGTTAGAATTTGTGTTAGCAATTCATGCAATAATTGAAGAGTGAGACATAATATAATAATAAGTTTGTTGCAAACGCAACCGGAATAGCAAGGACCTGGTGGTCACTTACTGCCATCCGAAGTTAAAACAAAAATAAAAAATTGTAAACTTTAAGAGTTTAAAAATTTTAAAACGAAGACGATTGCCCGACTGATGGCTTCGCCAAACGTGAGGGACGAGAGAGAGGAAAAGCCGTACCATTGTCAATGTAAAAAAAATATATTAAATAAATAAAATAAAATAAATGCATCACAGTTTAAAGCCTGGCCTAAAAAAAATTGTCAATCATAATCAAGATAAAATAAAAATAAAAAAGTTCATCATAATAAAAAAGCCATGGTCACCAGGAGAGACCTGATCGTGAACAAGCAGGCATTACTGGGCATACACTAGTCCAACAATCACCACCCAACTAGCAGGCGACAACATAATTGGGTCTTTTCAGAAATTTGGCAAAGTTAAATTCGTCAAGAAGTTGTCTGAAGCTATTGACAGAAGCAGCAGCAACGATCCGATCAGATAAAGCATTCCACACTGGGACCAGCCTAACGGAAAAAAAGTACTTCCGGCAATTAAGTCTGGCTGAGGGGAGAAGTAATTTGTAACTATGACCCCCTAGTCTTGCTCACATGGCTAAGGTCAAAGAATGGTAAATCTATTTACAGAAAGCCGCGCAGAATTTTAAATGTCAAAATTAGGTCAGCCTTAAGTCGGCGCAGTTCAAGGGAGTCCAGCCCAAGGCGCTTCAAACGCAGATAATAAAGCAGCTGAGCAAGGCCAGGCAGCCGCTTTGTAAAATGACGCTGCACTGATTCCAAATGGTCAATGTCTCACAACAGGTAAGGGGACCAAACCTGTGAAGCATACTTTAAAAGTGGGCGAACACAAATTTTAAAAGCACGGACTTTAGTTTCTCCACAGCCAGAATTAAAAATGGCCAAATGTTTATAGGAATTGTGTCGTTAGTTTGATCCAAGGAATTGGTCATCAAAGTTTTGACACGCATTTTTGTTACACCCTGTATACACACAATTAGCTAATTAACTCTCAGCCATTTCAAAATTTCTTTTTTCATGATCTTAGTTTTTGGTATCCTATTAAAAAATATCTAGCATATATAGACTGTGGGCCCGTCATAACCCCCCCCCCCCTAGGGGAATTTTCAAGGGTGGTATTTATTCCAAGATTTTTGTCTGTTGAATGGATTTCCACCTGTTTGCATAATGAACTTTGGAGTTTTTCCCACAAATGCAAATGTTAGGGTTAAAATTACGTCCAAAAAATGGTTTTTTGCATGTAACTCCTTAACCGTTCAAAAAGGTGAAAACATATGTGTTACAAAGGTGTTCAGAACCCATTTCCGGGCAGGAAAGGCCCTACACATGTGTTATGTAGAACCAGCCCTTTACCCCCAAAATCATATTTCAACTATTAGTGTTTAAATTCGTGCACGCACAATTTCAATAGAGCACCTTAGTTCCAAGTGCTCTTGTGAGCGCTCTAATTTTTCCAAATGGACATACTTACGCTTTTCTGAAAGGTGGTGATGTGTTCTTTTCATCAGTGCTAACAATAATTATTTAGCTTAAATTGAAACCGTCGTACCTTTGTTTAACGACAAAGTCGTAATTCCATCATGAACTTTGCAAAAGTCGTAAACTAACGTACTCAGAAAAGAAAATTTTTCCGATTCATGCAGATCGAAACATTCTGGGGCAATTAGTAGTTTTAGAAGAAGAGGAGGCAGATAGCTGCATTGTTCTGCACTGCTACCACGTTGCTACGTCAACACCAACAGACGTACGTGAAGGGATAATGGCATAACGACAAAAGCGTACGGTGATGTTCGAATTCAAAGTGCTCTTGTGAGCCTCTAATAGACCGAAATGGACATACGCAGGATATTCTACAAGGTGGAGATCTATTGTTTCCATTAATCCTAACCGAAATTGTTTACTTTAGACACAAATGCAAACATGAGCATTACAATGGCACTTTGAATTTGAAACTAGCTGCTAAGCTAATTACAGCTACACATTTAAGCCGGCGTAGGATGGTCCCTATCTACGCTAAACAATTTCGGTCAGGATTGATGGAAATAATAGACCCCCCACCTTGTAAGCATGTTCATTTCAGGCTATTAGAGGGCTCGCAAGAGCACTTTGAATTCCAAAATCCCCATATGTTTTTGTCGCTACGCCATTATCTCTACAGCTTTAAATGGGCGTAGTATGGTTCCTATCGAAGCTGAACGATTTCTGTTAAGATTGATGGAAAGAATAGATCCTACCTTGTAGAATATCCTAAGCATGTTCATTTCAGGCTATTAGAGAACTCGCAAGAGCACTTTGAATTCGAAAATCACCGTATCCTTTAGTCAGTACGGCATTATCTCTTCAGCTTTAAAGGAGCGTAGGATAGTCCCTATCAAAGCTGAACGATTTCTGTTAAGATTGATGGAAAAAATATATCCCCTCCTTTCGTAAAATTCTAAGCATGTGCATTTCGGGCTATTAGAGGGGGGGGGGGGGAGATGAGGCTTAGAGGGCTCACAATAACAATTTGAACACGAAAATCAATATAACAACCAATTGAAAAGAGCGTTTGCGCGAATACTTAAAATATGATTTTGGGGTTCAAGGGTTGCTTTTACAGAAAATATGTATACCAACTTTTCTGTCCAGAATTGTGTGCTGAATGTTTTTGTTTCACATTATGCTTTTCATATGTTGACGGTTAAGGAGTTAAAGCATAAAAAAAAAGTTTTTTGGGGAAGTAGGGTAAATAACCCCCTGCCTCCCCCATCAGGGAGGTTTTCGAACAGTATGTAACTATTTTTCCAGTTACCCATCACTTTTCACAGAAAGTGAACAAGCCAACCCTCTAGCCGCACTAATATATGCATGACCAGTAATCATGTTAGAGACTGAGGACTTCGAATACACTAGGAACAATACATCTCCAAGGTTTAGATTTGCACCCGTATTTGCACTATGGGGGCGAAAGCAATGCACTATAGATTAGGGGACTTTTTATATGTTAAACAGAATGACGTGAGGTATTTCTCTGCAAATTTTCAACTTTCTTTAAATTAATTCCATGTTTTAGCTAAATCTAACGTAAAGTTACTGGGCTATACATTGGCATACTTGTTTTGTGTTTTAAATTGTTTTAAGTGTGTTTTAAGGTGTCTTTTAAAAAGTGTTTTGAAGATGTTTTTAAAGTGTTTTTCAAAGGTGTTTTAAAGTGTTTAATATATTTAACACATGAATAATAAAAGTGTTACTTGATACGAAAGTCTGTTAGATTATATTAGGGGTTTGAATAACATCTCTGTAATGTGTGGTGCAGTGGCAACCCGGACCACTGCACTGTGACTGAGGTTGGCGCTAATGACCAAGTTGTCAACGCGCCATTAAGCCTCAACCCCCCCCCCCCTCTGTTACGTGCTGCGATCGTCTGTCGCCACACATGCATACCACGTAAAATTGGTTTATGGCAAAAAACACCAATTATATGAATGCAAACAACCTGAAATAGTTTCTTCTGATAGTCTAGGTTGCAAAAATGGACCTTTACAAAATTCCCCAAAGGTGGGGGGGGGGGAGGTAGTATTAGCTTGCCCACCGTCTATTAGTAAGCTATAGTTCTTGTGCCATATAAATTTCTCCAGGTTGGCATAACATATCATTTCTTAGGTTTCTGGCATTTGTTACCTTAAATTCATTAGAAATTATTTTTTTTAATCACGATGTAATCTCTCCGTGCCTTGAGTTAAAATAAATTGATCAGCGGAATGTGATGAGGCATTGTTGCGTATGGGTGAGAACTACGATTGTTCAGTGAGCGTTATGGTTCTGTTGTTATGGACCCATATTGTTTGATCACTGTTAGTAGGCAAAGTCTTGAAGGTAAAACGTGTGTAAACTAACTAAGGTCAAGCCCAGTCCTTCAATAAATATGTTTGAATTCTAGTTCAGTGTTTGTATTAATGTCAACGCTCCAAGAACTACATGGATCTCGACTGGAATTAACCTTCGTTTGGGTGACAAACTATAGAGACTAGAACTGTAAGCCTACTTCACTAAACCAAAGAATCATTGATCCATCATGATAGATAATGGATAAGTTGAGTACACAAAAAAGGGTTTAACGAGCGTTAACCACTCCTGGTCATCTGCCCGAAGCCCTAAGGCCCTAAGTACACATCTCTCATCCGGAACAATGTATCGCCAGAAACAATCGGACGATATTCTTAAAAACTGCTACATGCCTTTGCACAAGACATTCTTCTGTTGAAAAAAATTGTCATTTGGGATTTCATTCTCTGGTGAACTACTATAGTAATGGCGACATCTTTAATGTGGGAGGGGAATGAGGCTTAATGGCGCGTCGACAACTTGGTCATTAGCGCCAACCTCAGTCACAGTGCAGTGGTCCGGGTTGCCACTGCACCACACATTACAGAGATGTTATGTGTGTCTTTAATGTGAATGTGCTATAAAGCTATCCAAGTATTTGATTTTACTTTGGCAGACCAAAGTCACAAACCATCTACGACAGGAGAGTTACTACAATGTACTCTTTCAAGCACCTCCAGCATAGGATGGACTGAAAGCATAAGTAATGCACGAGAGGTAAGTAATACTTTTGCTTTTAAACTTCATCATCAAATGCATTAACGCAGTTAAATGCAGTTAATTAAGTAAGAAACAGGCTTTGGGCGTATTGTAGGCGGAGCGAACAGATCTTCATTTCAAATTTATATTTAGTTTTTATTGTGATGATTTGTTAATGCTCCTAAAAAAATCTAGGTGCAATACTCACCCGGCTAAGTTGGGCTCTTTGGCTTTTGGTGTGACGTACTGCTGCTTTTTGCTGGCCTTTTTCTTATTTTAGTTTAGTATAGGCTTAAGCTACGTACCATATTTATTTTAATAGGCTTTCATTTACTCCAGCATTTATTTTCTGTTTAGTTAATTGTAACCTCTCTTCACAACTTACACCCTCGCTGCCGACTGAAAATAAAACGGCACATATAGCAATCGCTGTTTGAGCTGCTCCGCCCATAATTCTTACATTGTTTGTAGCAACTGCTGTGCAAAGTGTAGTCGTATATTAAAAAAATTAATAATAAGGCAAGCCAAACAAGCCAAACAATTATCAATATGAAAGCTTCTAACAATAATCAAAAGATTTAAAAGGTTCACTATGCTGTCGCAGGTACAAAACTTTCCATCAACTTCCACCAACGAAAATGTTGAGGCACACCTCTGTCACCCACTGCAACAGCGATCTCCTTTATATAATCTAAAAGTAACTAGCTGGACCCGTGCATGTTGCACGGTGATTGAAATTCCTTGAGTTAGCCTCTCCCGGTGTTTCGTCGTGTTAAGCCCGTGTCAGACGAGAAGACTTTCACTCACGACACGATCGTCCTAAGGGCCGAAGTGCTTTTCCCCCACATTTTGTCGTGTTTGGAGTTGGTTGTCACGCGGGCACATTTCCTCCACTCCCGACTACCCTCAGGATCAACAAACACTTCATATAACTGTCTTTATGTCCAACTTCACCCCTTTTTCTGGAATGCGTGGTATGCGTTCACCATTGGTCTCTATCGGTCACGTGAGAAAAAGTTGGGAGCCCGAGGGCTGGCAGCCTAGCCTGGCCATCGAGTCCTGACGACTCTTTAATTACTCCCAACTTTTGTCGTCTGCCCCATGTCACACGAGCCAACTTACTCTCCCGATCCGATTTTCAGTCCTGTCGTGAGTGAAAATTTTCTCGACTGACACTGGCTTTAGAAAAGCAACTGGTGCTTTCAATTACTGACCCCCCCCCCCAGCGCACACTCCCAAACCCTGTCCCTGGTCCCCCCGACTGCCCCCGTAATCCACTGCACGCCTCCGGCAGTGTAGGGTTTGTATACCGCCCTTTCTCCACCCCCCCACTCCCTCTCAGTCCCCCCCCCCAACCATCCTCCAGCAGTGGCGGGTCTGTATACCACCCTGCTTTTCTCCCCAGCTCTCCTGGTGTTTGGATATAAATTTCTTAACCCCCCCAAAAACACCCATCCCCTCCCGGCACTATTGTGATCTCCCCTTCTCACCCCCCTTCCTCTCCCCTCTTTGCATACCTGTGTTTTACTGAATCCTTAAAAAAATGCTATCACTGAGCAAGTCAGCATTTCAGTATGCGAGCACCTGCTGTATGTTAATCTCCGTGATTGTTTAAGTCAAGTTTGAACCAATTCATGTGTGTTATCTTTAACAACAGAAGAGGGCACATTGGGGTAATTGTTGCTACTTTGAAACAATTCCGCTAAGCTCTGAAAACCTGCATCCACGAAATAAATCGACCATTGTATCGTTAATAGCTGCCAATTTCGAGGCCGACACCGAAATTAAAAACGTAGCTTAGTTTGTTTTAAAACTACATGCATTTAGCTGAAACACGGATTCTTTCATTTTACCCATCAACAATCAACTGTTCGGGCGAAAGTTCGTAATACATAACATGTGCTCCAAGAATTGTTAGGCACCGTAGCAAAGACATAGCATGCGCACGAAGAATGAAAAACAACGTTACTTTAAATAGTAGCCATGAAAAAAACGTTACTTTAATTGTCGGCTGCTGCTGATTAATTCCTGAGGTTGGGTATTATATTATTCTGGATTTCAAATTCACAATGGTGAGTGTTAAAAATAAATTCGAAGTAGTGTAATTACTTCCGTAATAATTGTTCGATTTAATGCCAAATTTTGGCTCAGCAATACTTTTGGGGGTATAAAGCGATGTACCAAATTTCATTCCAATCCGACCTTTCGTTTGGGCTCACCCAGACTACACAAGTGCAACCAACCAACCAACCAACCAACATTTTGCAATTGGACACCAGCTAGCTCGCTCCACCAATTACTTAGATGCCACAGTCGCCAAGACTATATGGTACAATCTAAATCAACGTTTCAATGTTCCGCCATCCAAAGTACAACTCCAATGTTTGGACTCGTTACGTAATCTTTGATTGGTTACGATGAAACGATGATTGCATATTTCATGCGCGTAAAAAACATAAAACACCTATGTCTCAATGCCGGTAGAGATACAACTGATCAAGAAATCGTTCACTACAGCCTAAAAGGTATAACAACAAATGAATGACATGCGGTAATCGAGACAAAGCATACAAAGGATATATCCCCATACTAGATGATGTATAGCAACGCCTTACTGATGCTTACTGTATGGAATGATGGACAAACCTGATTTTAACCTGTCACTTTTACAAGAATCCAACCAGTTGTTGTTTATGAAGCAAAGATTAAGTCAAAACCAAACCACCATCATATGCACGATATGAGAGCAATCAATGCTGTCAAGTCCTGTGCACGAGGTGTCAAAGGTTCAATCACAAGGAATCGGAATGTATGCATATCAGCAATATCATTATGATACAAACCAGCAGTCTGAGCCTAAACAAAATAGCAATCCAAGGTAGAATAAACATCGCAATCAGCAGCTATCAAAACCGGTTGCTTGACAGTTAGATATTACGGACCCAAACCTATTACCTGACAATCTCGATGAACTGATGTACACTGAGACAGCTAAAATCAGTAGCACTCAAGATGTGACTTCTAACCCTATCAGATCAGACAATGGCACTTACTCTCCATATACGTCTACAGTCTTTCTAGAGGTCTAAGACTATTTTTACCCTTGATAGTAGTCCCTCGAACCATATCAACTCTAGAAAGACTATTTATCAGATCTGAAAACATTTTCCACCAAAATATATTTGACATCCAAGATAGCAAGTATTACAGCAAGTAAGCGTGGAACCAAATGCATCGATACTATACACATGTTCATTAGATTAGAAAATGCTCTCTTCATCCACTGCAGCAAACCTTCTGTCAACGCCTCGTTTGGACAGTATTCATTCTTCAAGGGAATCAACGAGTCTTTTGGAGGACAAGAAAGTGTTTGGTGAAGGAAGTATATCGTCCTGATGGAACAAGTCGTCTACCTGAAAAGGAGGAATCATTATCAACTTCTCATTCAGTAACAACTATGTCATCTCCCATGAGTAATGATCTTTTCAACAAGGTATTACCTCCCACACCAAATCCAAAGATAAACCAAGCATCTTAAGAAAACCTACCGAATGATATACCTTCCTGGGATGTATGGCATCAGTGTTTGGACCAACCATCACGTGACCTCATGAGAATAAATACAGTATGAATCACTTCTGCAAGGAATCCACTTTGGCAAACCTACACACGAACCTTGCCTAACTTGTGTATGATGAAAATATCGACGGTTTCCAGAAAGTAGCTCCTAATTGTTCACCATATGTCATGCAGATTCTCCACTGTGAGATTCCTCTTTATGTTTGTTAATGACTATTTGACTATCTGAAGTTTTGAATGCTCTGCAGACTTTCATCTTGCAACGAGAAAATGGGACCTCCCAAAATTAATCATTCTGAAGGCCTGGGTTTAGACCAAGACTTTTCCATATTTTACATCCATCACAAACAGCTAGCCATTTTCAAGTGTCAGACAACAATGCAGCTAGCAATGCTAATTCAACAATGCCAATTATCGTTCATAATGGTGTCAATTTATTTATTTATTTATTTATTTATTTAAAATAAAATTTGTACGACACAAAATCTGTACGACACAAAACCTGTCCAATGCAAAATATGTCTGATGAAAAATCCATCCGGTGCAAAACCTGTCCGGCACAAAACTTGTCAGACACAAAACCTGTTCGACACAAAACCTGTCCAACCCAATACCTCTCTGATGCAAAACCTGCCTGACACAAAACTGTCGCACACTTTCATCCTAGTGCATGCTCACTTAAAGACATTATTCAATGTCAGAACACTTGGCTGTTTCAATATGGCTGAGTGATAGTGCTTGCCTTACGTTTCAAAGGTGGAGGATTCAATTCTCCACACAGGCACTTTGCAGTAGAGACCAAAAAGCAACGAAAGTAGACTTGAATGTTAAATTATTCACCACGAAATGAGCCCTTTGGCTTTCTGTCTTGCAATTATTTAGGGGTGTTATAATTTCAGACGTTCCAACATGAAGATGTAGCGTAATATAGGTTTTACTTCGTATAGCATACAAAACAGTTTACAAATAAATTACATAGCAATCTCTTGCCTGTCGAAGAAACTGAATTTGCAATGAGACGGCTGTGTATCGTAACAATCTCCTTCATTGACTTTTTACAGCATGAGTGTTCTTTTGGCGCAAACCTATCCTTTATTTAAAAGCTTTTCCCTCCAACCTGTTAGCAACCGTATCTTGGCGTCGAACGCACGTATTGGGGGGGGGGGGGGGAAATTGAGGCTTAATGGCGCGTCGACAACTTGGTCATTAGCGCCAACCTCAGTCACAGTGCAGTGGTCCGTGTTGCCACTGCACCACACATTACAGAGATGTTATTCAAACCCCTAATCTAAATCTTGTCATATATCTGTACCTCCTGCAAAAATTGAAAAACACCGGACAGGAGGACAGACTTATCGCCCAACTGACGCGCAATGTCATGTAATTGGGAGTACGTGCCATTGTAGCCACTTCACGATCTTGCTTTTGCAACTGTCTCTTTCCCACTGTTCGAGCTGAACACGCTAATTGGTGTAATTAAGTCATTAAGTTATTGGAATTACACCTCCAACCCTTAGCACAGGTTGTTTTTTTTTAAAGAATCTCGGCTCGTTTAGGTAAATTAGTAATGAGTATGAGCAGGCACGCACGACACTAGGCCTTAGAGTGATCAGTGCATATCATCCTCGGCACGCTTTCACCGTTATTTACAACTACATAACACACTTTTATCACTATTTAGAACACGACGACAGGACGATCACAAAACCACTTTTCCCCACTGACAGCACCAATACGAAGTACCAATATTTTACACCTTAGCACTCTAATCATCACTCTTTAAGAAACACTCCATCCACTTATTCATTCCACATGACACATGAAGGCCATCTTAAATGATTTCTTTTAGCTTCATCTATTTTTCTCTTTACCACAACAAACCAACACCAAACAAACATCACACCAAACAATCATAACTCCTGCAGTACTTAAACATTTCCACAGTTTCACCACTGGAGAAAATCACACAGGAAGACAAACTGCCCTACCCTCAGTAATAAGGCGCTTCGTCCCAAACTTTTCCCCCAGCAAATGTGCACACACAATCACACACAAAAACATACTACCCTACCCCCGCCTAACGTCAACTTAGGGCATTATCATTTCCGTTGTCTACCTCCTTTCTGTGTTCAATGGTGAAAGAAAGATCTTTCACAATTGAACCACCTAAGTAATCTACCATTGTTATATACTTGCGATTTTAACCAGACCAACGGACTGTGGTCTGTTTGCAACAGAAGGTCGCCAAAGTTAAATAGTTCTTGACCCTCAAATAATTGATAGACATTCCTTCTCAATTGTGGTATACTTCTCCTCTTGTTTACTTTATTGGACCCCAACCTGGCGTTTGGAGGTTGTGCCCAAGCTTAGGGGGGGGGGGGGGAGATAAGCTTAATGGCGCGTCGACAGCTTGGTCATTAGCGCCAACCTCAGTCACAGTGCAGTGGTCCGGGTTGCCACTGCACCACACATTACAGAGATATTATTCAAACCCCTAATCTAAATCTTGTCATACATCTGTACCTCCTGCAAAAATTGAAAAACACCGGACAGGAGGACAGACTTATCGCCCAATTGACGCACAATGTCATGCGGAAGATGGAAACGACGACGAAAACCATCAAGATGGCAACAATCAACAAGGAAGTGCCGGACCGTAAGTGGCCGCCGACACCAATAACATTCAGGAGGGTCAACCCCCCGCAAAAGGAAACAGTGAGTAAGTCGAGTGTGACCAATGCGCAAACGGGCCAACACCACCTCCTCACGGCGACTGCGGCGACACGCCGAGTGCCATTCCTCAACAGTGCCTTTAATAGCTCGTAATTTATTGCCGTCCTGTCCATCCCACGAGGCTTGCCAAAAAGCATATAACCTCAGACGCAGAGTTGGAAAAGCGTCCGAGGGAACAAGGCTGAGATCCCTTCCGAGAGGGCCAGAAAGGGCCCCTTTTGCTGCAGAATCCGCTTGCTCATTTCCACCTATCCCAACATGACCCGGGATCCAGCAGAAAAGCACGGTTTTCCGCTGGCCAGGCAAGCGGGAAAGCAAAGCTTGAGAACGTTGTGTCAAGGGGTTCCGAGGATTGTAAGTCGCCAAGGACTCCAGGGCACTCATGGAATCGCTAAAGATAATGAAATGCGTGCCCTGAAGGCCAAGGATCCATTCCACTGCCAAACTGAGAGCCAAAAGCTCTGCAGAAAACACAGAATAGCCTGATGGAAGACGATGGGCAACCGTCACTCTCTTACAAACACAAGCACAAGCCACGCCAGCGTCTGACTTCGACCCATCAGTAAACAGCCGCTGATAACCGGCGTACTGAGAACACAGCCGCCGGAACTCCTGTAAGTACCTTGCAGGTAGAGTGGAACCCTTCGGGAGGGACGCCAGAGCGAAAATGAAAATGCCACTTGGGACAAGCCAAGGGGCTACTGGCATCACCCCAAGCCTCAAGACGCTGGGCATTTCAAAGGCTATCTCCTGACAGGACTGCTGGAGCCTATCGCGGAAATCACCCTTACCCACCCTGCGTCTACCGACTCGCAAGTCTGGCCCAAAAACCATGGACCAAGCAGGACTGAATTCCACAGCACGTAAACGCACAGCATACTAAATGGCCAGCATTCGCCGACGAATGGCCAAAGGTGGTTCCGAGGCCTCAGCATAGAGGCTGACCACTGGAGAAGTTCGAAATGCCCCAGTCGCCACACGCAGGCCACTGTGATGCGCAGTGTCCAACATCTGGAGAGTCGAGTCACTAGCCGAACCATACACCATGCTCGCATAATCAAGTTTGCTGCGGACAAGGGCTCTGTAGAGGCGCAACATGGCAGTGCGATCGGCACCCCATGAAGTGCCCGACAGAACCCGCAAGATGTTAAGTGCCCGCAAAGACTTGTCTTTAAGTTGGCGCAAGTGTGGAAGCCAAGATAACCTGGAATCGAACACCAGACCCAGGAAACGTGCCTGTGGGACAACAGGAATCTGCGCCTTCCCCAAGTACAGGCAAGGATCTGGGTGCAGCGTTCGTTGGTGGCAAAAGTGAATGCACACAGTCTTGTCCGGAGAAAACCGGAAACCATTACTGACCGCCCAGGTCTGGACTTTGTTAATCGCCAGCTGTAGCTGCCGCTCGCAGGTCTGCATGCGAGCTGCCCGAAAGAGCAGGCCGAAGTCATCGACAAACAATGACTGGGGAACAGCAGCTTGCTGAGCAATGGGGTTGATCCCAATAGCAAACAAGATGACACTAAGAACACCTCCTTGAGGCACACCATTCTCCAAGACAAACGGGCGGGAAAGAGTCGCCCCGACACGAACACGAAAAGAACGACCTGAGAGGTAAGCGGAAAGCAACAGTGGCATCCGTCCCCTCAAGCCACAGTTATAGAGATTACGGAGAATCCCATAACGCCAGGTCGTATCATAAGCCTTCTCCAAGTCAAAGAAAACCTGAACCAGATGTTAACGCAGGCGAAAAGCCTCCCTCACATCCGATTCAAGGGCAACCAGATGATCGATGGTTGACCGAAAACGTCGAAAGCCACACTGGGACGCAGATAAGAATCCGCGTGATTCCAGCAGCCAGACCAACCTCTCACTGACCATCCGTTCCATAAGTTTACAGACACAGCTAGTCAGAGCGATTGGGCGATAACTGGAAGGAGCAGTAGGGTCTTTGCCCGGTTTCACAATCGGGATGACCACTGCTGTCCTCCACGCTGCCGGAACAGAGCCTTCTGCCCACACACGGTTGAACATCTCCAGCAAGAACTGCTGGGAGGCAAGAGGCAGATGTTTCAACTGCTGATAGTGAACATCATCAGGCCCTGGGGCCCAAACAAACAAATTCCTGCCTGGTAAACGGTAAATTGTACTCCTCTAGCCCGTCGGAGCGAAAGTCTAGAGAGTGAGCCTCTTCTCTACGCTTTATTCTGAGGAAACCAGGATCATAATGGTTATCACTCGAGACCCGCGCAAACGCAAGACAGTCGGCGATATCCGGCACAGAAGAGATCACGGAATTCGCCACCTTCAGCTGTGAAACGGGGGAAGACACGTTCCTCCCCGAGATCTGGCCCACCTTCCGCCACACCTCCTGAGAAGGCGTGGAGCGCGTGATCGACGAAACATAAGCTGTCCACGAAGCACGTCTAGCCTCACGGATGACATACCTGGCACGGGCACGACAGCGCTTAAAGGCTACAAAGTTGTCAGTAGTTGGGATGACTGTAAATGCTCGCAACGCTCGCCGGCGGGCACGGATAGCCCGCCCGCAAGCAGGCGTCCACCACGGAACAGGAACCCGCCGCGGCTGTGTGGACGAACGCGGGATAGTAGCATGAGCAGCAGCAAGGACCACGTCAGCGAAATGAGTGGAAAGTTCATCCACATCAGAAAAGTCCTCAACCGCACGCTGAAATACAGCAGCCTCAGCAAAGGCTGACCATGCAGCACGTTTAAGCACCCACCGGGCTGGCCTGGAAGCCACAGAACCCCCTTGTGTCGTGGACAACACAACGGGGAGGTGATCGCTTCCATGCAGATCGGCAGTGACAGCCCAAGTGAAGTGAACTGGGACGGCAAGGGAGCAAAAGGCTAAGTCCACCGCTGACCAATTGCCTGTGGCCAGGTTACAGTGTGTCATGGCTCCATCGTTCAGGACGCAAACGGACCCCCTCTGCATCCACTCCTCAAGGATCCTGCCCTTGTTGTCAGTATTAGGTCCTCCCCACTGGACGTGGTGGCTGTTAAAGTCGCCCAGCAGGAGAAACGGGGCAGGAAGCTGGCGAACCAGGTACTCCAGGTCACCAACCCCAAAGACCTCATCCGGCGGTAAATAAACCGAACAAACAGTAATATCGAATTGAAAAGTAACTCGAACTGCTACCGCCTGAAATCTAGTGTGCAGAGGCACACTGGCATGCGGCTGAGAGTGTTGAACCAGCACTGCAACACCACCATGTGCACGTGGCACAGGGTCTGCATCCAGACGGTAGACAGAGTAACCCGCAACAACCGGATTATCCGATGCCTTAAAGCAAGTTTCCTGAAGGCAGCAGCACAGAGGTCGCCAATGCGACAAAAGCAGTCGCAGCTCTTCTGCATGGGTCCGATAACTTTGGCAGTTCCACTGAACGATGGAATGCGCAGGCATTAGGACGGGCTTAAGACTGAATCATCCTCCTCAACTCCTCCCCTGGGCGACCCGAAAACATCTGAATCCTCCCCCGAATCAAAAGCCGGAGTGAGGTCCAGAACAAAGTTGTCCTCGGAAGGAGGAAAAAGCCCAGGAGAAGTGGAACAGGAAATATCTCCCTGCTCCATGGGTAAAGGAGGATCAAATTGTGGAGGGGACGCAATGGACCCCTCAGTAAGCTGGTCGTTCGACGACTGTTTCACCTTCTCTCCTGGTGGCAACTTCCTCACGGGTGGTGCTGAGGATGTACCAGCATGAGCCTTCTTCGACACTTTCTGTGGTGCACTCCGGGCGGGAGGAGGCTTAACTACAGCCCTAACCTGCCTGGGAACAGTTACAGGAACATGAACAGGAACAGTAGCAGGCTGGGCAGACGTCGACGACAAGGCATCAACCGGTTTCGAAGAACCCAAAAGACCCTGCAAAGATGGATGTTGCTGGGTCAACAAAGTAACAAGCATGCCTACCGTCCTCGTCAAAGACCTGAGCTCAGCGCGCAAATCCGCTAAATCAGCAGACTCACTAACTGGGCCAGGCAATGGCGCACTGCACACCTGTGCAAAAGATCTGGTCATCGGTGCTGCCGATAGTTTAGCTTTCTTCCGGGCCTCCGAGTAGGAAAGCCCGTCCTTCAACTTCAATTCCTGCACACGACGTTCCTCTAAATAAACACGGCAGTCCCGCGAAGAGGCCTGGTGCTGACCACCACAGTTGATGCACTGCTCTGGGCCAGCACAATCAGCGCCTTCATGGGCTGCCTGAGCACAGCTAACACAGGTAGGCTTACCTTTACACGAGCCGCTGGTGTGGCCGAAGCGTTGACAGCGGAAACACCGCATTGGATTCGGTACATAAGTCCTGACCTTCAACCGCAGGTAACCGGCAGTAATGTGCTGCGGTGCAACTGGCATATCAAAGGTCAGGAAAAAGGTGTCAGTTGGCTGGGCACCATTCTCACCTTTCCGCGTCAAACGCTTCACAGCCGTAACGCCTTGTGACTTGAGTTCGTCCAGGATGATATCATCGTTGAGACCCCTCAAATCAAAGCACGTCACGACCCCCTTGCTGCTGTTTAAGGTACGATGCGGCTCCACACGCACCGGGCATAAACCCAGTGCACCCGCCTTCAAAAGCCTCTTTGCCTGAGCCCCATCCGCAACCTCAACAAGGTATCCCCCAGCACGGAGCCGAGAGACACTCTTCGGATCGGAACCACAGATCCCTTTGAGTGCTTTGTGGACAGCGAACGGACCGAGTTGTGTAACATCTCGGCCCTCGCCTATCACCACCAAGAACTTCGGGACTTGATCCCGATTCTTACCAATGTCCGGTAACCGGGCACCAGGCCCAACCATCTCAGGTTCCCTCCTCTGGCGCTTGCTAGTGCGGCGAGGAGGGGAAGAATTTTGGGGGGAAGAAATTTTTGCGGGGGAGGGGGGAGAAGAAGTTGCCATGGAGAGCAAAAAGAAGTCGCGGCGGTGCGCCCCCCAGAAAAGAAAAACCCCGCGCGGCACTCGGGTGATGCAGGGCCGGAAGCCGCATATCCAGGGCCCTGCACCAGGAAGCTAACACCGCCGTCTATCTCGGTGAGGTGGCAGCCTAAGCATGCCGATAGGCGAGGCCACCAAGGAAGCCGTACACACCACCTCCCTCGATAACCTAAACAGTTCGGGTCCGTGATGCAGATGGATACAGCACAAGCCGCCTCCCCACA